>PVKU01002151.1:0-245013 GCA_004027475.1 Anoura caudifer | reverse complement strand
GGACTGGAGGGCGTGCTGGACGGGTTCGAGACTGGCTGGCCGGGGCGGCGGGCGGTGCCACACTTGCGCCGCGTCTTCACGCCCCCATCCGCCTCCGCCTGTGGGCGCCTGGACCTGAGTGCCGGCCCCTGCGCCTCCAGCGGCCGGATGTTGGGCAGGAGACTTAGTCTCCCGGGGCTTCATTCTCTTTTTTTTTTTTAAACATTTTATTTATTTATCTTTAGAGGGGAAGGGAAGGAGAGAGAGAGAGAGGGAGAGAAATATCAATGTATGGTTGCCTCTTGTGTGTCCCCTGCCGGGAACTGGCCTGCAACCCAGGCATGTGCCCTGACTGGGAATCAAACCGTGATCCTTTGGTTCACAGCCCGCGCTCAATCCACTGAGCTACACCAGCCAGGGCAGGGGCTTCATTCTCTTCTCTGTGAAATGGCGAAAATGTCCTTGCCGGCCGGGTAAGGTTGCTGTGGGATTCCATGAGACAATGTGGGCGCGTAATGGGAGCTAGCTCGGTAAATGTTACCAGCCGATATTACTGTTAACTGTCGTGTTACTCATTTATTTAAGAAATTTATCGAGGGTCTGTCAGGTACCTTTTTCTAAGCTCTGGAGATTCTGCGGGGTTGGTCCCCACTCATGAGTTTTATTTTCTAATGCGGGAGAGAGAGAAAGGAGTAAAGGAATGAGGTTGTCAGTTGCTTCTAAGTATTATGAAGGAACTAAGACTGATGGGACGGGCAGTGAGGAGAAAGGCCCAGGGGAGGGTGTTAGGGAAGGCCCCTCTGGGGAGGTGTCATTGAGCAGATACCTGAATGGTGGAGAAGGAGCTGGCTGTGGGATGACTGGGCAGGGTTCCAGCAGAGAGAAAGGCCAGTGCAATGCCCTGGGGCAGGAAATGGGCTTGGAGGAACTGAGAGGAGGCCACCGAGGCTGAAGCCTGAGGAGAAGCCTCAGGAGAAGCGTAAGAGATGAGCACAGCAGGGTCCACGTGGCAGAGGGTCTTGTAGGAGCTTGGATTTTTATTCTAAAAGCAGTGGGAAGCCATCTTACATGGAAAGTGGTGCACCGGGGCAGGGGTGTGACCGTAGGGTAGAGAGTGGACTTTAAAGGGTGAAGAGAGAAGTGAGGGGGCCAGTTAGGAGGCTGGTGTCCCTGAGAGATGGTGGTGGCTTGGCCCAGGGAGGTAGCAGTGGGTATTGAGAAGTCAGGTTTGAGTTAGCTGCAGTGTTGCTGAGGGACCAGATGAAGGGGTTGCAGGAGACAGGAACCTAGAGGGACCCTGAGATTTGTGTCCATGGTGTCTGGGCAGATGGTACGTTTCACCCAGACAAAGGCTGGGAGGGACATTCATGGGGGCTCTGTTTTGAAGTGTTTTGTGGGGGTATCCGTGTGACCCTCAGGAAAGATGGGGGAGAACAGGCAGGGCTGGAGATAAAACTTCGGGTGCTGTGTGCCATGCCTGGGAATGTAGTGCCAGTGGGGTCTCCCACCTCTGCTCTCAGAGCTTTGGTTCTCGAGGTCTGTGTCGTCCACTCCGGTGGTCACTAGGCACACATGGCTCTTGCACACTTGGAGTAGGGCTGGTCCCGATGGCGATGTGCTCCAGGTGTGAAATGCATGTCGTTTCGGAAACTTTGTGTGATTAGAAGAATGGAAAAGGTCTCATTAATTTCTAAAATGTTGATTACATTTCAATGTGGCAATAGTTCACATGTATTGGGTTAAATAAAATGTTAAAATTTATCCCACCTCTTCCTTTTTACTTTTCTTAGTGTGGGTACTAAGGTTTTAGAATCAGGTCTGTGGCTCACATACTCATTGGACCACAGGGGTGTGCAGCGTTCTGTCTCTTGGTCCCTGCACCGTTGACGTGCTGGACTGGTGACTCTGTTGCAGGCTTTCCTGCACATCGCAGGCCGTTTGACGGCGCCCTGGCCTCTGGCGCCTCTCCACACCATGAGCGCCCACCACCACTGAGTTTGACAGCCAAAACATCTCCAGGCCAAATATCCCCTGCCAAATATCCCCCGGGGTGCGGGGACTGGTTAGAGAGGTCCTGATGTGCTGTGATGGGGTGCGCTCAGCCTCGGGGAACAAGGAAAGGGGACTGGAGGGGCGACCCTGGAGCCAGGCCCTGAGTCTGCTGAATCTGCAGAAGGTCTGTTCCCTCACGCTCATTTCCAGCCCCAGGTTTCAGGAGGGTGGACTCAAAAGGCTGGGCTTCATGTAACCCCCAGGGGCTCGTTTAGTGTTTAAAGTGAGTGCAATTTTTATTCTCTGATGCTGGAGCTGGAAAGGGACCATCAAATTCAGTGTCTGCAAACCCTTCTGGTCCCCAGAGGACAAGTGGGTGGTGTGGGACCAGACTTCAGATCCTGGCCCTGCCCACATTGGTGCAGACACTGTTGCCGCGGTGCCTCTGAGCTGGCCCCCCTGGGTGCCTTGTGGTGACTCAGCTCAGAGCCCGCTTTGGGATGGGGCCACTAGGGTCACCCAGTACATTCCTAGAGCTCTGGCCCTACCTGTGGGGCCATGGCCTTCTTCAACCAGTGCTTTGCCACCTCTCTCTTCAGTCTGCCACCATCCCTCTGTTCCTGAAAAACAAAGACGTTGCAGCAGAAGCGGTGAGTGCCTGGTCACTGTAGCCTGTTCTCCTGCTTCCCTCCCACAATGAGCTGTGAGGAGAGGCCAACCCGAACCCCCTCCTACTCCAGGTCACTGGCAGTGGGAAGACCCTTGCCTTCATCATCCCCATCCTGGAGATTCTCCTGAGAAGGGAAGAGAAGCTGAGAAAGAGGCAGGTAAGGATGGCCATGTGCTTTGTTTTCGGGGTCATCAGAGAGCTCACAGCTTTGAAACTAAATAGGAGTACGGTCTGTTCGCATCGTTCACGGCTGCGGCATCTGTGGGTTGGCCTCCCTGTGAGCATGTTTGCAGCTCCCAAAGCCAGTGCCCACCAAGCCCCTGCTCCGCTGCCGGCTAGTGCGGCAAGCGCCCTATGGGGTTTGAACAGGAGGTTCTGCCTTCCCGTTTCAGCCCTCAGGCCGGGAGCAGTCCTTCTCGGAAATGGCCTGCTTGCTGCTGCGGGGTCTGCATCTTTGTTGGTGACTTCACTGGTCAGATGGCCCCAGGCATAGTGCTGAAGCATGGTCCAGTGTCCCTGAGCTCAGGGAGGCTGCAGTGACATGCCGTTATGGGGAAAAGCTGCGGCAGATAAACTTCATTCAGGGATAAGTGAGGTGCTGTTGGCTGAGTTCAGTGCTAATGAATTAACAACATGTATTGAATAGCTGTCTTTGAACAGAAATAAAAGCTGAGCTGCTCTAGCGATTGGTTGGTGAAAATGTGACCAGAGGCCTGCAGGAACCTCCCCCCAGGTTTTCCCTGGGGGCGGTGGCTCAGTAGTTGCTGACTCAGGGTTCCTGGCACATCAGAGAGCAGAGCTGCCCTGGATAGTGAGAACTGACTGTGACTCAAAGTAGCTGACAGATGCGGTGACTTGGCACTGCTGGGCAAGCCCAGGAAGTGAGCTGCCGGGTCCAGGGTGCATGTGATCTGCTTGTAGGCCCCACAGGCTGCTCATCGAATCCCTTCCTCCCATTTGCTCAGGTTGGAGCCATTATCATCACACCCACTCGGGAGCTGGCTGTTCAGATCGATGAGGTGCTGTCGCATTTCACGAAGCCCTTCCCGCAGTTCAGGTAAAGAGGATGCAGTGTCCTTGCAGGCTGTGGGCCGTGGTGCTGCCTGGCCCGCTCAAGGACCTGCGTCTTGTTGTAGCCAGATTCTCTGGATTGGAGGCAGGAACCCTGGAGAAGATGTTGCGAGATTTAAGGAACATGGGTAAGACTGCTTGCTGCTGCTTGTTTCTTTGCTTGCCCTTGGCACTGAACCTAGGAACAATTGATGCCTGGTCTCGGCCTAACTGAAGCTGCCCCTCCCCAGAAAGGCTTTTCCTTCACGCCAGTCTCCCGCTTTGCTTCTGGTTCCTTCCCTTTAGCTCTCATGAACATGCCCTCCAGCGGGCCTTGCCCTTGTAGGAGAGGGAGGTCTGGGGTGTAGGACCTCCTTAAACCCTCCCAGGTGACTGTGTGAGGCTCAGGGCCCTTGCTGTCCTCGGTCTGAGCTCTCTAGTGGCCTCACCCCTCCCAGGTTGTCTCTGGCCTCGCCTGGAGCCCCAAAGCCTCAGGTACCCACTTGCCTGCCTGGCGTCTCCCCGAGAGGCTCATAGTTGCTGCAGACATGTCTCAAACGGGCCTTTCACGTCACCTGCAGCCCCCTGTCCCTCTCCGCTCACGGGCTCCCGGAGTCTGGAGTCAGCCTTGACACCTCAGGGTCCCCACCAGTCCCCCCATGGTCATCCACCACCAGGTCCTTTGCACCTTCTTTCCGAGTGCACCTGACCCACCTCCTTTTCTCCCCCCACTCCCTCTCTCTCTGTTTTCTCTCCTGGGTCTTGCAGGAGCTCTCATCGGCCTGTCTCTGCTCTTGCCTCTTATAACTCACTCTCCACGTGGCAACCAGAGCGGCCTTTTTGGGTGCCAGCCTGACCATGTCTCCCGTGAAAATCCTCTGGTGGCCCCTGCCAGCCCTGAGGGTGGACGCTGAAGTCAGCACCAGGCCTGGGAGGCCCCCGCCGCGGCAGTGGCCTGGCTCCCCAAGCCTCCAGCAGGCTTAGGTGGGGTGGGTGTTGGCCTTGCCACCTTTTACCTGCAGAGCCTGGCATGGTGCTGAGGG
Organism: Anoura caudifer; assembly: GCA_004027475.1. Taxonomy (NCBI): domain Eukaryota; kingdom Metazoa; phylum Chordata; class Mammalia; order Chiroptera; family Phyllostomidae; genus Anoura; species Anoura caudifer. The sequence goes on along the minus strand of PVKU01002151.1, from coordinate 240,279 downwards.
TGTCGCAGGTGCCTCGCAAACAGGTGGTGGGTATGTTCCAGCCCTAGGGTGCCATCAGCCCTTTGGATGATGTTCGGTACCAGGATGACTGAGCAGCGATAGGATTCGGGCCCCATTTGTTAGTGACTCTCATAAAAAGAGGTCTGTGTTGTGGAGCACTCACTGTATCCCAGCTCTAACGTGAGCCGCCTTCCACCAGGGTCATGAGCTCCAGGCCCCTAAAGCCAGAACGCAGTGTGCATGAGGGAGGGGCCCAGCGGGGTTGGGGGTGCTGGCTCGGAGATGCCTGCATACGCTGTGTGGCCCACAGCTGTCAGGTGGGGCTCTGTCTCAGTATTGGCAGAGTTTGACTATTTGTTTATTTAAAGATTTTATTTTTTTGTTTTTAGAGAGGGGAAGGGAGGGAGAAAGAGAGGGAGAGAAACATCAATGTGTGGTTGCCTCTCACGTGGCCCCTACTGGGAACCTGGCCCACAACCCAGGCATGTGCCCTAACTGGGCATTGAATTGGCAACCCTTCAGTTCACAGGCCGGCACTCAGTCCACTGAGTCACACCAGCCAGGGATAGAGTTTGACTATTTAAAATGAATATGGATTTCTGGGTTTTTGTGTGTTACCTGCGGATTATTTAAACTGTTGGCATGTGATTCATGCCTTAAGAAAACTTCCGGTGGGCCAGCCCGACTGTGGGGGCCACATTTGGCCTCCAGCCTGCCAGCCTGCGACCCTTGCAGGAGGTCATCTCCATTTCTGTTAACATGCTCGTTTTGTGGACCAGCTCCTTGGGTCGGAGAGCCTGGTCCTGGTCGGGTCTGCAGGTCCTGGGGGGACCAGATGGGGACTGTTGTGGCTTTGTGGGCCTCACGGCCTCTGTCACGACTGTCAGCGGGACTGTTGTGTAGAAGTCACTGGAGACTATGTGTGTGTGAAGGGGCTGGGGTGCTGCCAATAGAATGTCACTGAAACAGGAAGGGCGTGGCCAGGTTTGGCCGATGGCCGGAGTTTGCTGCTGAGTTTGCTGCCCCTGCCCTGGGTCTCAGCCTGGAACCAGATCTGTGTCCCCGGCAGCACACTTCTCCCACTAGCGGGCCCCCTTCCTCCCCACTGGGACCTAGGTGGCATTTGGGGGGAGGCAGATATGAACTTGGTGTTGGGAATCACAGGTACTGCCAAGGTCAGAGCGTGCGGTAAATGCTCGGTTTGTTTTCCCAGTGGGAACATTGTCGTGGCAACCCCGGGCCGCTTGGAGGACATGTTCCGAAGGAAGGCTGAGGGCCTGGATCTGGCCAGCTGCGTGAGGTCCCTCGATGTCCTGGTGCTGGATGAGGCAGACAGACTTCTGGACATGGGGTTTGAGGCCAGGTACTGGGCTTTGGGCTTGATTGGCTCTGGGGGATACTGGATGTGCAAGGGGAGCAGCAAAGGGTGCTGGTCGGCTCCCGACTCCCTGTCTGGAGCAGTCAAGTGGGGTTTCAAATCACTGGGTGGTTTGCACCTTCAGATTCTGCCCCATGACATGAGTGCTGGTGCTTCCTCCTGAGATGCGTTTTCTGTCCTGGTTTCTTTGACGGGGTGTGTGTGTGGGGGTTTTAGTGAGCGCCTCTCTTGGGGTCCAGCTCCTCTGTCACACAGTTCACTTGTCTAAAGTGTACAGTTCAGTGGGATTTAGTCTCAAAAAGTTTTGTGTCAGTCCCACTATCTTCTTCAAACGGCCCCAGTTGTGAGCGTGCAGTACATGCTTGCACTGGAGAACTGGGGGGCAGGGAGGGGAGTCACCCCCCACTCGCCGCTGAGTGAGACCTGCTGCAGACACTGTGACGGGCTCCCTCTCAGCTGTCCTCAAGGCCCGTCTCGGGTCAGCGTGTGGTGTTTGCTGGTTATGATGATCAGCTGGGGCTCCGTTTGTACCCCCCTTTTTTTATAGCATAAACACCATCCTGGAGTTTTTGCCAAAGCAGAGGCGGACGGGCCTGTTCTCCGCCACGCAGACGCAGGAGGTAGAGAGCCTGGTGCGCGCCGGCCTGCGGAATCCTGTGCGCATCTCGGTGAAGGAGAAGGGCACCGCGGCCAGCAGCTCCCAGAAGACGCCCTCCCGCCTGCAGAACCACTACATGGTGAGCGTGGGGGTGGGGTGGGGTGGGGGTGCCCCCTCTGCGGCCATCAGTGGGCGGCGATCTGGGTCTTTGAGGCTTGCTCAGGGGCGGGTCTTAGGTGTTCTCACCAGAGAAGAGAGGTGACTGTGACATGAAGGGGTGTCAGGAGTCTCCTTGACTGTGGCCGTCTCTTCAGGTTCACCGTGCACGGGTCTTGGGCCATTGCGCCGGCCCTCAGTGCGCACTGTGTGTGTCTGCAGCTGCGTGTAGAGGGGGGCTGGCGCTGCCGAAGGTCAGACTGGTGTTCTACGCTAAAGCAGTTTACTGAAAGAACTTATTGTTTTTAATCGAACTGCTTTCAGAAAGCTTAGTTCTGTCTTTTTTCCTTAAAATGAGACATGTGAGAATTTATTGGAGTTTTCAGGAAAGTCTGTTTCTCTCATTTTACCGAGAGGTGAAGGGCAATGGGAAAACTAGCAGAGCGTTGGCCTCGTGTGAGCCCTACATGTGCGTGCTGCTTTTACTCGTTTAATGTTTGCTGATTTATCTGTTTGATTCACAGTCTTCATTTTGCTCTCGGAGAATTTTGGGTGCTGCTTTTGTAGATTTTAGGATGCGATGATAGGAAACTACTGGATATGTTACAATGCAGGGAAGGGGAAGTCTGTCTTTTCCTTTTAAATGGTCAGCTGTAATAATAGTTTTAGCAGTTTGGTAGATTTTGTGTTTTTACCTACGTGAAATATGATTCCTTGATTTCCTGTGTGTATGTTCTGTCAGTGTGGCATACGGTGTTCTCACTGACACACCTTAGCTTTCTGCAGTCAGTGTGAATGAGCAGAAACTAACAATGGTGAGTGTTGGGGGCATAGCCTGCATTTCTCTAGGAGAGCACATCTGTAATGTGGTAACCCACCCCTGGTTATTTTAAAAGGCATCTGGGGACAGAGCAGGACAGAGATGTGGGTGGGCATGCTTGCTGAGGCTTGATAACGAGGGCCTAGGTGGGTGAAGTGTGCATTGAGCCGGTGTGTGCACCCTCTGCCCCCAGGTGGTCAAAGGTTTTTATTACACGCGGGGGGTGCGCTGGGCACCAGCCTGTCAATCATACGATAGCAGGAGGCAGCTGCGGGGGGCAGTATGCTGCTGCTTTGTGACTTCCGTGTTCTGTGTCTTTGATCGGCAGCTGGGAACATGTGATTTACGGCTGTAACTCCCAGGTGCTGGCTCCGCCCCAGGCAATGGGAGGGCTTTTGGAAATGTGATTGTTTGGTCAGGAGGACACCCCCTGCCCTTCTCTCCCCTTGCTGGGATGTCCAGGGCCACTGCTTGACAAGGCTCATCTACCTCTGCCAGGGGACAGGCCTGCCTTTTGGCCCAGAGGGGCCCCTCAGCTCATGAGCAGGGCTCCCGTTCACAGAGAGGGGGCTGGTGTCCAGAGCAGTGTGGCTGTGGGCTGTCAGGGTGAGGAGGCTGCCGACCTTCGTGTCAGCTTGTGGGGGTGGGACACGTTTGCAGGTCAGGCGCTGTGTCTGGTGCCAATGCCTGGAGAGCGTGGTTGAGATCAGACAGCCCTACCTGACATGGGCGCCGTCCTTGCCTGGGTGCTACTACCCGAGGATGGACTGGCAGAGTGGGGAGCTGGTGGTTCCCCGGCAAGGAGGGACCAGTTTACAGAGTACTAGTTGGCAGTGAGGGGTGTGTCTTGCCTTTGTCCCCTGCTGATTGAACTCGAGGCCATCACAGCCCATCACCTGTGGAAGGGGCTCAGGCAATGCCCGCGTCCTGGCGTTGTTGTGTGGATGAGTTCATTAGTGTGGGTGAAGGCGTTTGGGCCTGTGCGCTGTCTGCAGAGGCACTGATAGGTGTTAGCTCTGACGTTGCTGCGGCTGCGTTTGGAGATGTCTGAGGGCATGAGCAGAAATGTCAGTGAGACTGGTAAAAATGGGAGACTCGCTCAGGTGGCGTTAGATGTCTCCAGTTTAGGGTCTGAGTGGAGCACTGGACGCATCACTACGGGAGACTGTCCACTGAGGTCTTTCAGCGATAGCATGCGTTCCTTTCTGCAACCTGGCATTCAGCCCGGAGCAGCGACTCTGAACTTGGCTCTGCACCAGCATCTCCGGGAGCGCTTACCTGGTTTGGGTCCTGGGGTCCAGTCCTGGGGTCCGGTCCTGGAGACGCTGTGACGCCTGTGTCAGTAGAACGTCCTGAAGTTTGTGCTGAGCCAGGCAGCCCGATGAACATTCTGACACACGTGCCCTATGCGTGCAGGCAATCGGATTCCTTAAAATTAAGGCTAAAACTGAAAATTGCTACAGATACTCTTATTGTCAGTACATTTCCCTTTTATTTTATCAGTTTTCCTTTTTACATTGCAGGTTTGTAAGGCAGATGAGAAATTTAACCAGCTGGTACATTTTCTTCGCAATCATAAGCAGGAAAAGCACCTGGTCTTCTTCAGGTAATGCTGCTGGGCCCTGGGGCGGGGCAGGGCGGGGTGTGCATGGCGTAGCCACACCCGGAGTGTGCAGGTGTGGCCCCAGGTGTGGGGTCCTCAGTCCTGCAGCAGGGAGGTCCTGACATCGCTCATGTCTCAGTGATGTCAGGGTCAGCATTTCTGCATTTGTCTTGGTCTCTCCTTCCTGTGTGTCACCTCATAGTTTCAAGTGGTCACTGTCACAGCCTTGTCCTCCCTGTGTGAGAACCGGTGAAGGAGGACAGGCACATGGAGGGAGGTGGTGTTAGTTGCATCTGTCCTTTTCGATCAGGAGAGCGGAAAGCTTTCTCGGAATCCCCTGCTCCCTGGCCGACTCCACTTTGATGCTGTGGGCCAAAGGGGGTCACCTGCAGCCCTCGCTGCAGACAGGTGCAGAGAGGGACTGCCGCTGTGCCCGCCTCGGTGATGTGGGAGGCAGGGGGGCTGGCAGATCGTCGTGTTGGATCAGCCAGGCCCGTGTGGCCACCGTGGGGTTCGTGCAGTTGTCAGAACGTGGCTGGGGGGCAGCTGTGTGTGTTCTCTGGGTGTCCGCCTCCTGCAGACTGACCTGTGGAGGTGTGTTTTGGCAACACCAAGAGAAGCTGCTTTTCCATTGGCCATTCCACCAGCACCGTGCATTAGCCATACTAACCCCCAGTTAAGGATGCAACCTGGTGCACATGCACGTGCATGCGCACACACACACGTGGCAAAGTTGTCACAAAACTGCCCCTGACTGGCGGGGATGGGGAGCAGTCTGGTGTTTTCTGTTCTGGTCCCAAGCCCCTGGATTGATTTCAGGCCCCAGTGGGTTGCTTTCAGGACCTAACTGCTTTATCATGTCCTGATAGGACTTGTGGTGGGAACAGTGAGGCTGCCACTTAGCACAAGTATCTCAGATGGAGGTGTTCCAGCAACAGGAGTCAGCCCAACCAGGCTGCAGGGGCAACCCTGGAGAGGGGGTCAGACCTTGGCTCGGGCTCCACCCCTCACTCCGCCTCTCCGTGAGCTCTGGTTCCCTGCTCTGTGAAAGGGCATGACGTCCAGATGAAAGGGGGCTTGGGGTGAACTTTCTCGGAGGGGTGTGGCTCGCGGAGCCCACAGACTCAAAGAGAAAGTCAGGCAGCCAGCCACTGGGGAGATGAGAGGGATCCTCCTGCGATGTCCTTGGTGACCTGAAGCCCAGACCAGACATCCGAGAGAGGACTGGCTGGGCCCGGCTGGGGCGACCCCAGAGCCCTGGGGATCATGGTCAGGGGAGGAGCTGCTCCGCGGAGGAGAGGCTGATGTGTTTGGAAATCTTTAGAAACTGTATTTAAGGTGTTAACGCTTTTGTTATTGAAGACGACTTAACTTGCATGGGGTGGGCCAGGGGCTCCCCATTGCTGGGTCGTTTTCAGACCATGGGAGCATGTTCTCGGGGTTCTGAGCCGCATGTGAGGCGCTTTGTCGGCAGCGAGGCTTCATGATTCGGAGCCTAGCTGTTGGTCCTCACGGCTGCCCCGCCTTCCCCGGAGGACTGGCTCACGCGGCGTCGGGTGCTCTGGCCAGCGACTGAGCCCCAGTTGCTCTCGCAGCACCTGCGCATGCGTGGAGTACTATGGGAAGGCCCTAGAGGCGCTGGTGCGGGGTGTGGAGGTCATGTGCATCCACGGGAAGATGAAGTACAAGCGCAACAAGATCTTCATGGGCTTCCGCAAACTGCAGAGGTGAGGCCTCGCGGAGATGGAGCATCTGCAACTGCCGCCTGCCTTGGCGTGTCCCTCTGCCTCATAGCTTCGTGGTGTGGGTCTCCCTGCTGGAGCACTGCTCTCCTCTCCCCGTGTCTTCTCTGAGGGCATACCCCGCCTGTCCCTCTGCCCTGGCCTCATCACGCTCCGCTGCACAGACTCCCTTAGCTGACCCCCCTGCGAGGCTGTGGGCTCCGTGGGAACTGGCACCTATGTGTCATACAGCCCACGCCTGGGTTCCTGGGGCCTGGCCGCTGGGGTTTCGTAACTGCTTGTCAAGGGGGTGAATGGGGACATCGAGCAGGGCATTCCATCCAGCCTGCAGGTTGTCGAGCAGTGGTAACAGGGGCTGGAGGGGGCACTGGGTCTCTCGGGGACCATGACTTGATTCTGTTTGTGCACGGAATGATCCTTGTCTGCTTTTCTTTATTTAGAGCGAATTTTTCTAAGTTTGTTTGAGCCAAACTAGTGACATGCTGTTAAAAGCATGTGTTTGGACGAAGCAACGAAACCAACTGCCACACCCCAGTCAGGGACAGAGCACTTCACATGCTGCTTTCTAATGGCTGGGAAGGACCAGGCCCCCTGCAGTTTCTTTTCAGGCGGGAGAACACAAAACCTCAAGGCCCTTTCTGTCCCCTCTCCACCTCCTATGTTTCTTGGGGACTTCTGAAGTCCTGGAGAGTCTCAGGGGGAAGAACAAATGAAGACAGTTTTGCTAAGCGCTTGCTTCGGGGAGAGGTCCCGGCACCCGTTCTGTTGTCACCACAGAGCTGGGTGATGCCTGTTGGGTGGGGATGGAAGTGTGGCCCCCCATGACAGTGTTTCCTCCCTTCCCAGTGGGATTTTAGTGTGCACCGATGTGATGGCCCGAGGAATAGACATCCCCGAGGTGAACTGGGTGCTGCAGTATGACCCTCCCAGCAGCGCCAGGTACCGTGTGGCAGGACGTCCTCCTGTCTGGGGTTCTGGCCTGGAAGTACGGATCTCTGGGGGGAATGACAGAATGACCGCCAGGCACAGTCACAAATGGCAAAAGGAGGCGGGTGTGTGGGTCGCTGCCGTGTGAGCCGTGATGCTGTTCCGCAGCCGTTGCAGGCATGTTCAAACACTCCCACAGTTCTCGCACAAACATACGTGCTGGAACGTCTGAAGGACACCAGCACATTACATCACAAGTGCAGACTGTAGGGACTCTCCCAAGTGTGGGTAATACGTGCTCCCAAACATCAGGAGGGCCTGTGACTCTCAACTCCTGAATAATAATAATGGGCACTTCTTGGTAGAAAGTCTACAGGTCACCTTTCTTTGTTTTAATTCTCATCTGAGGACATGCTTACTGATTTTAGAAGGGAAGGGTGGGAGAAAGGGAGAGAGAGATGGATGCGAGGGAGAGAATCGGTCAGCTGCATCTCACCTGCGGCATGTGCCCTGACTGGGAATCGAACCCGGGACCCCTCTGTCTATGGGACGTTGCCCAACCCACTGAACCACACTGGTCAGGGCTGTTTTCTTTTTGATGCTTTGAATGGTTTCCCAAAGTTTCTACTGGGACTGTGTGCTGCTTACCATTTGGTAAGCATCAGTTTAAAGTCCACTGTGAGTATCTTACAGAATCCCACCTGGTTCAGTGTGCTTAATCGCTACCTCTCCTGTTTCAACACCAGTCAGTGGCAGAGTGGGGACTGAGCTGTGGACAGGCGGCCCCGGGCTTGCTCTGCTCAGCCACTGTCACATGGTGCTGGTGTCCCCACCCTGTGTTCACAGTGCCTTTGTGCATCGCTGTGGCCGCACGGCCCGCATCGGCCACAGGGGCAGCGCACTGGTGTTCCTCCTTCCCATGGAGGAGTCGTACGTCAGCTTCCTTGCCATCAACCAAAAAGTAAGCTGCCTGCTCTCTCTACACAGAATGCCTGGGGGTGGGGCAGTTGGAAAAGTCCTTTTCCAGCAGGTGGTCTGGAACTCAGACTGGGGGTGGCAGCCTCCCAGGGTCAGGCCGGTGATGTCATCGTGGGACCCCAGCAAGCTGTAAGGCTGTGCGGAGACACCAGCCTCACCCAGGGTGGCAGCCACGGCTTGTCCCCAGTTGGGCGTCCCTGGTGGACACGCGTGGGAATGTGGACCTGATATTGCCCTATTTCCCAACCAGAAGTCAGGATCGTTATGTAAAGCGTAATTTAAAATTTTTCTTTAAAATTTAAAAAATACTTTTGGACCAAGTAAAACACTTGGGCTGGCTCAGGGCCTGTGACGGGGGTTCAGATGAACCCCTCTCTCTGCCTTTGGTTTTACTGTCTCAGGCTCTGGGCGCAGGCTGTGGGGAGGGGACTGAGCGTGGTCTCTGTGCAGTGCCCCCTGCAGGAGATGGCACTACAGAAGGACACGGTGGACCTCCTTCCCAAGCTCAGGGCCATGGCCCTGGCCGACAGGGCCATCTTTGAGAAGGGCATCCGAGCGTTCGTGTCACATGTCCAGGCCTATGCGAAGCACGAGTGCAGCCTCATCTTCAGGCTGAAGGGTAAGCCGGGCCTGCGTGTGGGTGTCTCTGTCGGAAGCAGGTATTGGGGCGTGAAGCTGCTTACCTTGCAGGAACGTCGGGCCATGTCAGGGTTACTCTGCTCTAAACATTCAACAGGAAGTCTCCTGGGGTGTGAGCAGACAGAGTGAACTGGATGCCAAGTGTTCCTCTTTAGTAAAAACGTGGTTATTTTAACTCACTACGAGTCCAGGAGATCCTTTGGTTAGAAAACAATCTTGCTGGGACCCTGCCCTGGGTGCGCTCACTCTGTTGGCCCGGCCCCTCAGATCTGGACTTCGCTGCACTTGCCCGAGGCTTCGCCCTGCTGAGGATGCCCAGGATGCCAGAGCTGAGGGGAAGGCAGTTCCCTGACTTCGTGCCTGTGGACGTCGACACAGACACCATCCCATTTAAAGACAAGGTCAGAGAAAAGCAGAGGCAGAAACTCCTGGAGCAGCAGAGAAAAGGGAAAACAGAAAATGGAGGGAGGAGAAAATTCATGAAAAATAAAGCGTGGTCGAAGCAGAAGGCCAAAAAGGAAAAGAGGAGGAGGAACGAAAAGACGAAAAGGGAAGAGGTAAGGCTCGCGGTTTGGGTGCCTGCACACCCACTTCCGACTCAGAGCTGGTTTTCCTGGAGTGGCACCTGCTCATGGCTTTGCAGCGGCTCGCAAGTCTGTATCCCCATGGTGATGGGGGAACGCAGCGTGTTTCTGACTGGAGGTTGCTGGGGACCCTCAGACTCTGGCTGGGAAATCAGGGTGTGTTGTCATCTGTGTGCACTTAGGGTTCGGACATCGACGATGAGGACATGGAGGAGCTTCTCAGTGACACGAGGCTCCTCAAGAAGCTTAAAAAAGGCAAGATCACGGAGGAAGAATTTGAGAAGGGGTTGTTGACTGGTGCCAAGAGGCTGATCAAGACGGCAGCAGACCTGGGGACCTCAGACGTGGAGGAGGATTGCTGATCCCCGGCCGCGTGTGCTAGACCGCATATGCTGGCATCCCTGCGACCAAAGCCCTGGCTGACCTGCTGGAAGCATCACGCCGCTGAGCACTGTCATTTCGGCCTGCGGAGGGTGGGGCTTTCACCTCATGAATGTTTTACTAAAACCACGCCAGCCTTCAAGTCCAGCAGATGTAAAATTGAGTGTAAATATTATACATCAATATTTATTCTGACAGGTCACCTGTAATTAAACAGCTCATTTTTCTGGGTTTATCTTGTATTTGTTTCTAACATACACTGAAGTACACTTGACTTCAGGCACCTGACCTCTGCATGTCCAGCACAGCCAGGGCTCTCCTGTCCTGACAACAGCCCCTGGGGCTCTTACTGGGGAGTGTGTGACAACCTGAGGGAGCACGAGTCAGGGTCTGGCACAGAGCACTGTTATACTTTCTGCTGAATAAAGTGTGTTTCCTTCTGGTCCACGGTGTTGAGTGCGTGAGCACACCTGCAGGGCCCTTGCCAAGGAGGGCCTGGGGCCAGCACGCTGTATAACACAAAGCCGTATGGCAGTCTCTAATGCCATTTATTTGAAAAAGTGCTGCGCTTGTTCCCACAAACAATTTTCCCAAGTTGCTCAGGTCCCAACTGTGTTGAGGTTCACATCCTTCAGAGACACAAGCTGACAAACGTTCTGGAAGGCATCTTGGTTGTGGTGGGCCATGCGGGACACCCCTGCTGACAGCTGTCCCGTCTTCCTTGGGCTCTCTGGGCGGTCTCCCCTCCCCCGGCTTGATCCTGTCTCAGGGACAGCAGTCCTGGCAGGTGCTCCCAGCAGGGAGCCCAATGCCAGCTGCGCAGGAGTGCACCACCTTCCTTACCCAGCACCATGTGCGTCGTGTGGCGAGGCCTGGGCAGCCGCCAATTCCTGCAGGGGCACCCAGCTGCAGGGAGAGCGCCTGCTTGGTCAGGCCAGCATCTCCTCAGTGGTTGCTTTTGGCAAATTGGCCTATAGTGTGGCGGAAGGTGCAGGGAGTGGACTCGGGCTCACCTTTGATCGGTTAAGTAGCCAATAACCTATGTGTATTTCTGGAAACAGGAAATGAAAAAAAGTATCTGGAAACCGTCAGTACAACTTAGGTTGCGTTTTAGGGGAACCGTGAACATGTTTAAATGAGACTGAAATGAAAAAAAAGTTCACCAAAACTGAGATTTTAAGTCCTTAGTCCACAAATCTTCATTAAAAAAACAATTGTATCTTGGCCTGGCTCACCGAGGGGTCAGGAGGCCCCTCCCCCTGCCCAGCTGCATCTCCCACACAGGCCCCAGAGGGTCCCTGCCTACAGGTACAGCTTGATGAGCTCGTCGCTGACTGCGGAGGGTGTCAGCACCCCCAGGTCCGTGAACAGCAGTGTGATTAAGGAGGGGGAGGTGTAGTCCACCCACGGGTGCTCCTCTCTGAGATCCTGTCCAGTCCGCGCCGACAGCAGAGTAGCTGCCTTGTACTGAGGAGGCAGGAAGCGCAGGTTAGTCCCCGCCGGACTCGGGATCCCATGGCGAGGCCCTGCCCAAGCAGGGAGTGTGCCGCTGCCTGAGCGCGCCCTGTGTTGTGAGTGGGCCACAGCAGGGCGGCCCCTGGCCACAGAGCCCACACCACGTGTCCCCTCACTAGCGAGCAGCCTCCCCAGGTAGCAGTGTGGACAGAGTAGAGTGTACCATGTGCCAGGCACCATGTTAAGCCCTTCCCATGACTGGCTTAGAATCCTCACAGCCCTGATAGTGATGTTTTCCCGATGCATGGATACCTGAGGTTCGGGGCTGAAGAGGAAGGGATGTGCCAAGGGCATGGGGTCAGTAAGTGGCAGGGGAGGGAGCTGAGTCCAGACAGTTGATGCCTAAGCTCTCGCACTTTTCACAGACAGCCCTCCTGCCCCTGGCGCCCGTATGCACGCAGCACAGCAGGGAGTAGGGGAATGGAAGACTGAAATTCTGGGGGCACATTGGACTCCGGGAGTCTCACCACCCGAAGCTTATCTTTGTAGCCCCCATGTTGGAGGAAATAGCTGCAAGAAGGGAGTAACTTACTGAAACATTCTTAACACCTTTTCAAAAGTTTCAGTTTAGATGCAAATACCCCTTCAAATATGTAAAATGCTTACCTTAAACTTATCTGGGACGTCTTGCTGGTTTAGTGGGAAGAGCCGCACAAACTTGAAACTTTCTGCAACCACGTAAAATGGCTTGTTCTGTGCTTTGGCGCACACAGCCATCTGGTTGGTTCCAATCTGGGGGTCAGAGGGAGAAGACAAGTGAGATGTCACAGCACGTCGCAGGTAGAAGCAGCAGAAAGTACGAGTGAACAAAACAGATGTAACTCTGACTCTGGAATTGAAGAGGATCTTTTAAGAAAGATAAGAGCATAGATATTTTCCCAAAGATACACAAGTGGGCAGTGAACTCAGGAAACGAAGCTTAGGATCCTTAGTCAGGAGGGAAATGCAGGTTGAAACCACAGTGAAATGTGACTTCACGCCTCCTTGATGGCTACAGCAGTTTTGAAAGTTTGGGCGGGGAGTCGGAGATACTGGAATCAAATGCACTGCTGGTGGGAGCATACACTGGCGCAGCCACTGTGGCCTCGATGGCGGTTCCTCAAAGGGCTAACACAGAACCACCACGTGGCCCAGCAGGGCCACTCAGATGCTCATCCCAAAGAATCGAAACCAGGACCTCAGCCAGGCGCCTGTACACCATGTTCACAGCTGCATTACAACAGCCAAAACGTGTCTACTTTGTTCATCAGTGAATAGACACATCAGATGTCAGCCAGGACTCAGCCACGAGGAAACAGGAAGCACTGGCCCATGCTGCAGCCTAGATGAGCTTTGCAAACAGCGCGTGAGGCAAAACAAGCCAAACTCCAGGAAGAAACACTATGATTCCACTCATGCGTCACGAGGTGCCCAGAACAGGCAGAAATCATGGAGACAGAGAGATTGGGAGAAGTGGGGAGGGAGTGGCGAAGCCTGCTCAGTGGGGCTGGTTCCTGCTCCGGGCGGGCACAAGTCTCGAAAATGATGCGCTTCCACAATGATGGGGCTGTAATGGGTGCCACCGAACCATATCTGAAACTTGTTAGGACAGCGGGTTTTGTGTAATACATACTTTAACACAAACACAGAAACTGAACTTCCGTGAAATCTGTCCATGTTACGCAATGGACAGAGAAATTTTAACGTATTTTATTGATGCAAAGTGCTTAATTAAAAACCAACCCACTAAAAAACCCAATTTCAGTTAAAACATGCTTTGAGACCATATAAATTACACTCCCCTAGTTCACATAGCTCAGTCTCCAAAGCAGAGCGGAATCTGACCAAAATGGGACTGGCTACTGCAGTGGCTTCTGGGACATGGGAAGCAAGCCGCCGCACTGCGCAGGGTCAGGCAGCCGAGAGCCAGCACGCGGCACTGCACAGGCGGCTGGTCCTCAGTGCTGCCCAGCCTGGACATGGGGCTGCGGAGAGCGGAGGCTCCCACCTTGTTAATGACTCCTCCATTCTCAACAACTCCTTCAGCACCGACGATGACCAGATCCACTTTCTCCATGATGTAGCTACAGAAGGTAAGGAAAAAATGTTTATGCTCTTTTCCTGGCTCTTGTTAGCCGCGTCACCACATGCAGAGGTTCACATTCCCTTGTCACCACGGTAAGCTCCTCTTGTAACTTTCTTCCTGATAGCACTTCGCACATGAGACAGCCCCTGGCACTGCTGCTGTGTCCGCCGCTGGGGCGTGACAGCCCACGGGCTCACGATCACACGTCACACTGCACCCAGCGTGTGCATGCAGACATGCGTGCCTGAAGCAAGACTTTCAAGATCCATGATCGATCCTTAATACGTGTGGCACACAGTTCCCATTCTGCCTCCGTACCCACAAAACTGAAATTTAAAGACCTGATGTGAGGTTGGAAGATGTTCTGTAATTCAGGCATCTTTCAGGTAGGGGAAATGGCAACTTACCTTTAAAAAAACTCTTTTAAATTTATTTTTAGAGAGAGGGGAAGGGAGGGAGAGAAACACTGATCAGTTTCCTGTTGCACGCCCCCAACCGGAGACCTGGCCCGCAGCCCAGGCACGTGCTGCGACTGGGAAGGGCACCGGTGAGCTGTCAGCTTGCGGGGCGACGCTCAGCCCACTGAGCCACACCAGTCAGGTCCGGTTTACCTTGTAAAGTGAGCCACTGGTGGCATTCTACAAAACGCTTACTTTCCAACACAGCCCTAACTTCCTCGTTCATCTGTTTCATGCACTTTCTTTCTAAGAGACTGTTACTCCTGTTTCCTCTCATGAGGGTCACTGACATGTGACCTCAGTGTAGGCTGCGTGTGTGCGAAGAATCCCAGTGGTACAGGGGACACCTGTGTCTTCAGATGAAGAGGCAGCACTGACCACACATGCTGACCGTAACCTGACCTTGACACCTTGCTCTCACAGTGCCCTGTAATGCTGTGTAAATGGCTTTCAGCCCTGTATCCTGTGACCTGCCTGCTGTGAACAACATCACGACCCTGTGAGGGCCCCGGCTGGTGTGGCTCAGTGCATTGAGCACCGGCCTGCAAACCAGGAGGCCCCTGGTTCTAGTCCCAGTGAGGGCATGTGCCTGGGTTACAGGACAGGTCCCCGCTAGGTTGTATGAGAGGCTAGGTTGTGTGTTGAGAGGCAACTGATCCATGTGTCTCTCACACACTGATGTTTCTCTCTCTCTTTCTCCCTCCCTTCCTCTCTAAAAATACATAAATAAAATCTAACAACAACAACGAAAGACCCTGTGATGAGTTGCTGTTTACTGCAGCTGTTAATTAGGAGGCGGGACGCGCCCAGTGCAGGTTTATGAGTGGGACGCACCCCTTCAGTCTGTAAACTCTGCCCCACGCGAACTCCAGGAGTGGGTGGGGACAAGAAATTGTGTCTGGGGAGGATGGGCGCTTACCCAACAGCAGCATCCAGGACCACGGTGACAGGGACATTGAGCCGGCAGAGGGCTTTGGCCATTTTCTTACTGAAAATGACATTTTGAAAACATCAGAGAAAATCCAAGAAAGTCCCAATGTGATGTATAATGTGGAATCTCATTTAAATGCCAATGATAAACCATACTAGCTTGAAACTCTGTTGGCATTCAGACTGAGGGACAGACCGCCGGACCTCGAACTAAGGAAGCAAGGGTCTGGGTTCTTGAGAAGGAAGTGTGTTTCAGGGAAACGATTCCCCTGGGGACTATGGGTAAGATGTGCAAATCCAGAAGAAAGGAGAAAGTTATTCTTTCATTATCTTCTGAGTAGATGAGACATGAACCGTCTATTCCTTGTCAAAAAATACTGCTGCTCCTCTGACTTCACTGCGAATGAATGCCCATAGGTCCCGTACAGAGACCCGCTGTGAAGCCACAGGGACAGGCAAACCTGGGCGCGCTCTGGCTTCTCTCACGATGGCCATGGGGCCCATCCCCAGGTGGAAAGGTACTTGCCCGGATAGGTCAGGCTGGGACTCTGTGACATACACACTGAAGCGCTTCTTGGCCGCCACAGCCGCTGCCAGGACCCTCAGCACCACTCTGGAGTAGGCGTGAGTTAGTATTCTCTGTGGACCGAGAGTGCTCCGTCAAAGGGCTGGCCTCCAACAGCCACCACACCCTGCCACTCAAATGCGTCCCTGGGCCCTACGACTCCCCTGTGCTTTCTCACAAATCAGCTGCAGACTGAAAAGTCCCTGATGCTGGGCTGAGTTTGAAGCCCATGCACACATCAAGAAAGGTTTCTGCCAGAGGAATGTGTTAGGGTCTCCTCTTCCCCAGCACATATGGAAGTGGAACCCCCTGCAGGGGACAAAAGCCTTTCTACTTGAGGGCTCCGTTGGACTCCTTGGGGTTGGTGTTCCTGTTTCTGAGCCACGGTGTGAGCACCTGGCAGAGAGCGCCAACACCCGCCCTGGGCTGGGAGGGGCGGCAGCGAAGTGGAGAGGCTGCGATCCAGCCATCACCATGGTCTCACGGATGCCACACCATCTGGTGTTTCTAGAGGACAATGCAAGATGGATGAATGTAGCTCCTGGCCTAAGAGCTGGTTAGAAATGCAGGTTCTCAGGCCCTGCCCCAGACCTAAGTCAGAATCTGCATTTAATAAGATCCCAGGCAGTTCACCTACACATTTAAATTTGAGCAGCTCTGCTCTGAGTCTGGTCTCAGTGTGTGCTGATGCAGGGGGATGTCACACATTAAATTATGAAGGAAACCCCCACTGTATGGACAGCGCAGAATGTTGGCCAGAAGGGGATGGCCAAGGCCACTGACAGAGCGGCTGTCATCTTGTTCTGACTTGGCTAAAAATGGCTGTGTTTGCAACTGGCTTTTGTACAAGTCCCGCTCACATCTCTCATGCCACTTATTTAATAACACACTTCAAAGGCTGGGAAGAGGGTAATAAAACAGGACAAGATTTCAGAGTCAAAATGAACGTAAATAATTTTACGGTCAGCGGAGGTCTGATGACAGGAAGGAGTCAGGCAGTGAGAGAGGCATCATAAAAGGTTTACAGGCCCTATGTGGGGGACTGACTTGAGCTGCAGCCCCTGTGTCCCCTTCCTCATCAACACTTGGCAGCTTTGCTTCTCTGCCACAGCATTTGAAAGGAGGTTAGAAAGAAAATCTCAAGCCAGAGCCAACCTTCACCATGCAGACAGACAGCATTAACCAGTGACAGCAGATGTTCTGTGTCGACCCGACTGATCGTACTAACTCAGTGCACATCCAATAATAAAAATGCTTTCTTAGTAAGACATCTGATGAGATCAAGCATCACCCATGCTGTCCCAGTGTTTTCTCTGCCTGTTTAAAATGACAACTATGATGCTAACACCTGCATTTACACAGTGCTCGCTGGGCGCCAGGCCCAGCGCCGAGTCCTCACACGCTACCTCACTGATCCTCACCACAACCCAATGAGGCGGGTGCTATTATGCCCCTATGTAGCAGAAGAGTAAAGTGCAGCTCAGAGAGGTTAAGTAACCTGTCCGAGGTTACCCAGCAGGTAATGGCAGAGGTAGGATTTTACCCCAGGGGTCTAACTGCGCGAAGTCTTGGCTCCCATCAGCACACGTAAGGAGACTTACTCACCGCCCCATCTTTGATGAAAGTATGGCACAGATCTGCAATCTTACTTCTTGACAGTGATATTCTCCTGAGAAAAAGCTCTCCCCGCTCAATCATGATCGTTTTACATTTGGAAAAATCCTAGGGAGAGGAGAGCACAATGAAGGCCACAGGGAGAACAGGCAAAGGCAGAGATGTGGACAGGGGACCTGAGGGGGCAGGGCTTACAGAGTGCTCCAGGGAGGTGAGGCTGATGAAGCGCAGGAAGAGCTCCCCACCCGAGGACACGGCCACTGAGGAGTCCACGCCACACAGGGTCTCGATAGCTCTGGTGAGGTTCGCTCTCAGGCCCTGGATCGTCTCCCCTGGATGGACCACACACGGGTCATGTGACGTTTATCTTAGGGCACAGCCCCTGGGGGGGGGGGGCTGCGATTCGTGCCACTGGGACTTGCCGGGCGCACACTGGGCATCAGGCACCATTCTAGACACATCGGTGAGCAACAGACAGAGCCCAAGCTTCGAGGGCGCTCCCTTTCCAGTGGAAGAGGCAGACAGTAAACAAGTATGCAGAGAAATACAGAAGCTCATTACAGATGGTAACAAGGACAAGAAAAGGCAGAATGATGAGAAAGGTGAGGCTATGGCAGAGCAAACAGGGATGGCTTCTTGGAATGGGGCCATTTAAACTGGGACTTGAGGAGGGGAGGATCCGGCTGTCTACGGAGCCATTATGAAAGGCGCAGGGCCAGACGGTGACAGGGCCGAGGCCCCGAGATGGGAGCAAAGTTGGTGTGAGCGAGAGCATGATTCGTGGAGGGCCAGCGTGGAGGGTCTACGAGGCGGCACAGGCAAGGGTTAGGGGTTTGGATGATACTGTAAGTACAGTGAGAAGATGCTGGAGGTGATCCTGGAGACACGGGTCTCTAGGTCAGCCCTTTGGGTTAAAGAAGGCTTTATTATTTTGCTTACGCAAGATGTCATGCCATTCCCAGATGCTCACATTGGGAATGCCTGAATCAGTAGGCAATCACAATGCATGACATTAACACCAGAATTTATTCTGGAACATTCTCTGCAACATCTGCACAGAATCTGGCACAAGACAGCTCCATAAACAGTCAGAAAGCTGAACTGCTGCTATAATTTAAGCTTCACAGTCAACTTGGTATAAAATGGTTATTCTTTTAAATTTTATTTATTTCCCTTTAGAGAGGGGAAGACGGGGGAGAAATAGAGGGAGAGAAACATCAATGTGTAGCTGCCTCTTGCAAGACCCCAACTGGGAACCCAGCCTCCAACCCAGGCATGCACCCTGACTGGGAATCAAACCAGTAACCATTTTGTTCACAGGCCAGTGCTCAATCCACTGAGCCACACCAACTAGGGCTAAAATGGTTATCCTTGATTCAAAGTATATTTCATTTATGAAAGGGAACCCATTTTAATGGTAACTCGAGGGCTCTCTAGTTTAAAAGGAAGAGTGAAATGAAGGAAGAGGCTGAGCTTGGGGTGACATGACGTTATGTAGGCACACGCACCTTCCTCACTGTCTCCACTTCTGACAGTGACTAGAAGACTTTCCTAAGGCCCAGTGTGTTTGAGGAAGGCCCTCACCTTTATCTCGCTTCAAGAACTCCAGCAAAGTCTGTATGGCAGCCACGGCTGAGGCCACATCAGGATCTTCTTTCATCTGAGACTTAAAGTATTCAATTAACTCTGGAACAGAGAGAAACGTGATTCATCAAGCTCACTTAGCAGGCTATAAGGCCAGAGGGCTTGGCAGTAATTGTTGACCTTATGAAGCAACCTAATTTAAAAACTTTCTTTTCAAGGTGTTTGGCTTTCAGGGGAATGACGATGCTTGATGGGAATAGAGATGATACTGGCTAACTGACAACCGAAAGGTCATTTTCTATCTTCACTGATACCCCAAGTCCTGGGAGCATCCCAGCATCAACCACCTTATCAATTCTCTTGTACCCTTACAGACAGTCTCTGCTAAGTCCAGCCTATTCACACACAGACTTATTTACGTGTGTGGAGAGTTCCACCCCCTTTGTTTTTTTTTTCTCATGAAAACCACATTAAAGATGTTAGTTTGCCTTTGTATTTCACTTAATAAAACACTCTGATAACCACACTAAATAGGCACACCAAACACGCCTTATTATTTGACTCTGGTACCAGAGTCATCAGGACAGGGAGTCTCATTCCTACTCCAAGTAGGAGCACATCGAGATGCTAAGACTCGCACGCTCCGTCTGAAGTCTCACTTTTCTGGACGAGGGCACTGGAAAGAAGCGTGGGGAGAAGGGGTGCCTGCGGATACTCTCAGGGTCCATTCCCTTGATACGGGACCGCGACAGGGGTTAAGGAACCGCATTCAGCCGAGCAGCCTGAGCTTGGAACGTGAGTTCTCCCGCAGCCCAGCCTGGGCATGCCAGGCGGGGAGAACCCTTGGGCGGCTCCGCTGTAGTCCCCGCAGGCCCGTCCCGTCCCGTCCCAATTTACCCACGTCGTCCATGGTGCCCTCCTGACCACGGAGCCCGAGGAGCCCAGAGCCGTCCGTGCTGCCCGGAGGGACCCTGCAACCGCGCCTGCTCCGAGCCGCAGGGACTGACACCGTGCAGCGCGGCTCCGCACTCCACTTCCGGCGCTCTGGGGGCGGGGCCTGGGTACGGCGCCTGGTCTGGGCCCAATCGCCTAACGCGTCCCTCGGCGGCGCCGGAAGTCGGTGTGCGCCGCACCGGGATGCCGGCCTGATTCTTGGAGGCTCTACTCCGTGGGATACCACTGCCATGGCCTCGGATGGTGAGGGTTGCTCTTGCGGGGCTCGGACACCATGTCTGGACGGACTGGGCCCGGTCGGGCCTGGCCGCGTGGAGTTTATGTTTTGGGCTGGGCGGAATCTGGTTGGTCCTTAGGGGCTAGCGAATATATTCATTCAGTAGATAGTTTGGGATCACCTCCTGTGTGCCAGGCGCTAGTTGCGGGTTGCGTTGGGGACCACAGCAGAGAACGTGACAGACCCTCGTGGAGGTCAGAGCCTAGTGCGTGAGACAGACCATGATTTCGAAGGGGAACAAGAGCTATGCAAACAATGTAATGGGGTGAGTGACAGATTGCGGTTAAGGGCTCCTGGAGGAGGAGCCACTTTAGATCGGCGTCCAGGGGACCGCAGTGCTGTCGAAACTGAGACGGATGACTGTGCCAATGCCCTGTGGCGAGTCGAGCCACTACTTCACAGGGAGATAGAAACGGGGAGCCGGGGGGGTGAACGCAGGGGGAGAGACTTCCACTCATACGTTAAACGACCAGGCATGGAGACTGATTCCTTGAAGAAAAGAGGGACAGGAGGGACATTGCATGTGTGTGGACACACACCTCTCCTGGCAGACAGTGTGCTGTCTCTTCCCCCAGGCTTCTTGATAGCAGCAAGGAATGGATGTCCTGAGAATTGTGAGGTGCGGCCTGATGGATAATAAGGCCAAAGGCCTTATTAAGATTTATGGGAGACACAGTTTTTAAGTGCCGCTTCTGTGCTGGGCACTTGGTTGTGTGATTTGCAGGATTAACAAAAATCCTCTGTGTCTAAGGAGTCCACAGTCTTGTGGGCAGGGTTGGGAGAGATGAGAAACACAGCTAACTGGGAAGGAGGTAGTGAGTACTGAGTGTCAGTGCTGTGGGGTGGCAGGACTGGGCCGTGGGGCTCTCAGGAGGATCAGTCTTCAGAACAGGGCATTGTCTTTGCTGTTTGCTGGCAGGCATGTGACTTCAAGCAAGTTACTTCCATTTGCAAAATAGGAATACCGTTATTTCATCCAATTTAAAACAGCGTTGATTATGAAATGTGCTTTTATTTAATATACCACTAAAAAAAGTACTGCATATTTTAATTGCAGGATACCATCTGATTTCAGCAACTGTGAAATGTAAAAAAAAAAAAAAAAAAAAAAAGGGAGGAGGAACATCTTATAATTGATGAAAGGTGGCAATAATATGTCCCTTGCTGGGTTGTCAGCATGGAGTGGCATTGTAGGCTTCCATGTACTGGGCTGGGTGAAGAGGAGGCGGGCATCCCTGCTCTCCTGAGACCAGGGAGTCAGGACCTGTTGGAAGACCTGAAAGGCTTTTGGAAGAAAGAGGTAGCACTGGTCTGAGGCCCGGAAGAGTAAGTGAGATTTGGATATGTGAGCAGAAATCAGAGGTAGGGTGGAGATTATCCTGAGACCGGAGACCAAACTGTGAGAAGGAAAGTATGGGAGCAGGAAAGGCATTGTTGCTTTTTGGTATTAAATGAGCATCCTGGGTTTTCACAAGAGCATGTGCTTGCAAGTTCTAATGTCTCCTCCATTAGAATGTAGGCTCCCGAGGGCTTGGACACAGTATGCCCAACTGTTGACACTGGTACTTGATGTAAAGTCTGTTGAGTGAATGAATGTTAAGCTAGGTGACTCTGTGTTAAATGTGTAGCCTGGTTTCTTTCCCAGGAAAATACTCTTTACATGGGAATTGGTTTTCGCCTTTTAAAACTGGCTTCTATCACAGCTGGCCTTACTGCTAGGGGTTTGATGTACTCAGGGCCAAACTGATTCCTGATTCCTCCCTTTAAGCACCCCGCCGGCAACATTTTACTACTAGTGGTTCTTACTGCTGGTTAATTGGTGCTTCTGTTACTGACCAGGCATTTAAAATGCAAATGTCTTTGGGTTCACGTAATAGGTACTTATTACTCGTCCTCTGTGGTGAACAGCAGGCTAGGAGCAGAGGAGAAGCAGAAGCAGTGACAGAACAGACAGAAAGCCGTTTCCATTCCAGCGATGTCCGGGCAGTGATGTCGGGACAGCAGTGCAGGAGGCAGGTGGGGGCTTACTGAGAGCCCATAGACTCCAGATGTTTACAAGAACTCAGCCTTCCGTTAACCTCACCGCTGTCAGATCAGACACGTGGAAAGGCACATGGAATGTCAGCTTGGATTCACTTTCACGGGGCTAATGTTTTTTATTTTTGTTACTATTTTCAGAAGATGAACTGAATCTTCTAGTTATCATAGTTGATACCAACCCGATTTGGTGGGGTAAGCAAGCATTAAAGGGATCTCAGGTAAGATTGCTTGAGGAGGCCTCTGGATAATTCTAGAGAATAGTAATTTCATCACAGAAGATGTGGTATTTGCTATTCCCTAAATGTTATACAGAAAATATTTGTGGAATAGCATCCTGATATAGAAATGATCTTATGTAAGTAAAATTAGAAAACTGTAGTTTTCAAGGTTTTTGGCTTATGGCTTTGGAGGAGGGAGCCCCCTTGGACAAATTTTTAGCAGTGAATAATTAATATTTAAGTGAAATCTTTACTAAGAGCCAATGTAGGTATTGGCACAGCCACTTTACCTTTCTGATGTCTTCTTTCTTCAACAGTTTACTTTGTCAAAATGCATGGATGCAGTCATGGTGCTGGGGAATTCTCACTTGTTCATGAATCGTTCCAACAAGCTCGCTGTGATAGCAAGTCACATTCAGGAAAGGTAGGACCATCAGGAGGGCCTGCTCGATGTCCCCCTCTGAGGTGGTTATGCCGCTCAGCATGTATTCGGTACCGTTCCACTGTGCATTGCAACAGTGTTCTGTGCCAGTGAACGGTGCTGACCGCAGCAAGGATCAGTGCACGCACACCTTCAGAAGGCAAGCGCTGACAGCGCATGGCTCATCCATAGTTGAGTTGCACACTATGCAGTCACCTGACACAGCTTCAGCTGTCAGCTCCAGGGAAAAAGAACGATCAGATCGGACACACTGCCATCGCTGCCCTACTCATGGGTCTGCCCCAGGGGCGGGCGAGAGGGAGGTGGGATTCTGCTCTCCCTGGGGCTCGGGGCGTGCCTCTCCTGTCAGAAATGTTTCAGCTCTGTATGGGCTTCCAGGGTGTGTAAGGAAGGACTTTGCATATCAGTTGGCTCCGCAGCCCGAGCCAACTGCTCCATCTGGTGCTTGGCTGAGGAGGCGGCAGCCATTTCCAGCACTGGCCTGAAACTGGCTGGTGGGGGCACCACGGGCTGGAGTGGGTCTGGAGCTGGTGTGTGGGCACGGCCACGTGGACAGGCCATGTGGACAGGTTTGACCACACTGACTTGTCACATTACATGGGGGCTATAGAATCAGATCTTTTCTGTCTTAATTAAAAGTCTGTTGCAGTAGAAGTGACTCTTGTTCATCCACTTGCCTCACAGGAGGTTAGCAGGTAGCTGTCTGTGGGTCTTGGTTCTCAGTGCTGCCTCCTCTGGTGTGCGGAAAGAACCCGACCCCCGCCCTGTAACCGCTTCCTCTCCAAACGTTGCCAGATGTGTTTCTCAGAATTGAGAATGGACGCTGATCGATTTGAGATGCCAATAAGTGCCATGGCAGGCAAAGTTTTCATTTTTCAGATAAATCAGACATGTTTTACACAATTACTATAAAAGTCATGAATCACTAGAAGAATCTTCTAGGGACCCTTGGACCAGGTTTTTATTACCGGAATAGATAGACAGACCTCAGATCATAAACTAATAGTGAGTTAGAAGCTGGTATGAATCTTCCAGGTGTCATTGAGAAAGTAGAGTGAGACCTGCATTCCCCATCCCACCGCCCGGAAGCATTTGGAGAGATGGAGCCCAGTGCCTTCTTGCTTTCCTCTCACCTTCCAGAAAACAGTGGGATCGTTACAGCATTCTGTGGTGATTGACTCAGGTCTCCAATTCACCTGTTTTATACGTTTTTAAAAAGAGGAAATTGATTATAGAATCTTGCGAGTCCAGGATTAATGTGGTCTTTGCTTGTTTCTCTGCTGAATCTCCTGTGGATATTAGTGAGGGCCCAAGTTGTGGGCCCTCACTAGGTTTTTCCCTGCTATTTCAGTCGGTTCTTGTATCCTGGAAAGAATGGCAGACTTGGAGACTTCTTTGGGGACCCGGGCAAGACTCCTGAGCTTACTCCCTCTGGGAGTAAAGATGGGAAGTACGAGTTGTTAACAGCAGCAAACGAAGTGGTTGTCGAAGAAATTAAAGATCTGATGACCAAGGGTAAGAGCTTTTCCATTATGGTTATTTTGCAGATGGAGTGCTGGCTGCCAGCAGTTACACAGGCCCTTTCCTGTGAACTTTCTGAGGAACCCCAGGATACTTTTTGTCATTTATTTTTTATCGTGGAGAAACACACGTGGCGTGACGTTTGCCGTTTGAACCCCTTTGAGTGCACGTGCAGTGGGAGTGAGAGAGTTGGGCAGCTGTCACCGCTGCCCGTCTCAGAACTGGTCACCTTCCCACACTGGGACTCGGTGCCCCTTGTACAGCCCCTGTCCCCTCCTTAGCCCCTGGCTACCAGGATTTTTTAAGTTCAGAAAATGTTTTGAAAACTGCCTACTTAAGCATTGTTGAGAACAAATTGCCATTTTTAAATCCAATTTGAGACTGTTGTGTTATTTTATTCATGAAGAATGCTTTGGTTTGAAAATCATTTTAGTTCAAGAAAATATAAAAAAAACCTCCCTTTTTAATCTTTTCATTATTATTCACAGGTGACATAAAGGGCCAGCACACAGAAACTCTGCTGGCGGGATCCCTCGCCAAAGCCCTTTGCTGTATCCTTGGTGCTCCAGCCACTCAGAGGGTGCCTTCTGGGACGGGTGTGTCTCACCTTGTGGTGCTCCCCAGAGCCCTGTGCCCATGTGGGTGGGAGACACGAGTCATCTGGAGCGGGGCTTTTGCATGTCTGTGAGACAAACTGTAAAAACTTGAAATGGGGAGAATGGGGGACTGCTGGATGCTCCGGCGTGTCCTTCTGCTCACAGCTCTTTGGGACACATCCTTGTTTCTTGTCGGGCAGGCTGGGGGCTGGTTCTTTCTTTATCCCCGAGAGCAGTGTTCAGTCCTGACACAGCTGTTCCTGGTCCTGCAGGGCATGCCTGGTCATCTCCACGTGGTTCTGACTTAGAAATCTTGTTTGATTGACGTAGTGGTTTACCTGTGGTCCCAGGATTCAAATCTAGGAGGTTGTGGGTAATTATACGTAGAGCACTCAGGTGGTGGTAATTTGAACTTTCTGGGACAAAGATACTTTGGTGAGGTTGGTTATAAGATCAGTGATTGCAATTGGTCATTGGAAATCCCCGATCTCTTTTGTGTGTTTATCATGGTAAATGGAACATTTTTTTTTTTTCAGGTATGTGGTTGCTGGGCATATTTAACTAAAATTTGAGGCTATTTCTCTGTTTACTATGGATATTTATGAAATTAAATAATATTTTTAAATTCCTTAATGCTAAGAAAATAAGACATTCATAGAATGAACAAGGAGATTAAAGGTAGGAACCTTTGTTTTTCTTTGAAACTAATTCATATTTTACTACTGTAATGTGGTGGGCTGTTTAAAATTGTTTAGAAAACCTTATGATACATTTAAGAGGATTCGGTTAAACTGAAATCTGCTTTTATCTCTTTATAGATAATCAGGAAATGAAGTCAAGGATATTGGTAAGTTTTTAAAAAAATCAATACTATGTTTATACGTCAGTTACAGCCAACTAGAAAACCTAGTGGGAACCCTGGCTGGGTGGTTCAGTTGGTTGGAGTGCGTCCCGCACACCAAGAGGTTGCGAGTTTGATTCCATGTCAGGGCACGTACAGAATTTAGTCAATTGATGTTTCTATCTCACATCAGTATGCCCCTCTCTCTCTTTCTTTCTCTCTGCCCCCTTCTCTCCCCCTTCCTCCCTCTCTAAAATCAATGAATATATCCTCAGGTGGGGATTAAAAAAAAAGGTGTAAAGCTCTCATAAATTTTAAAGTATATTTTATTTATATTTTTAGAGAGAGGGGAAAGGAGGGAGAAGAGGGAGAGAGACATCGATGTGCGAGAGAAACATTAATCCATCGCCTCTCACAGCCCCCCAACTAGAGACCTGGCCCACAGCCCAGGCATGTGCCCTGACTGGGAATTGAACAGTGGCCTTTCAGTCTGCAGGCCAGTGTTAAGTCCACTGAGCCACACCAGCCCGGGCCTCATAAATTTTTACAAGTCAGAGTTAGTCTAAAGGAACAGCAATCATGAGCGGTCTGCCAAAGAAGAAATGTGAATGGTCAGTTAATGTTTGAAAACACATTCATTTTATTGTGCGCATCTTTCTCAGCGCGAATGAAAAAGCTGGCCTTTCCGAGGGTTGATGGTGGCCTTGGGGGTTGGTTACTCCCTTGCGTCTCCATGGGAGGATACAACAGCACAGCTTGTCTAGAGGGCGGCAGGTACCCTGTCCTGTCAGGGAGAAACGTGCCCTCTCACTGATTCCGTATGTAGGAGCTACCTTGAGAGTTCCTGCAGGGGGCGCATGAGCGTTGCCATCAGTGCGATCTGAAACAGGGCTGCACACTGTGAAAATGGGCCCTGTGGATAGCTGGTGAATGGTGGGCATCGGTGACGTTGGCAGGAGGGATGAGATAGAGCTACACTAGCAGGTTGCAGACGCTAGAGAGAGGGTCGTCCTGCTGTGGGTGTGAGTGTTGTACGTGCCCGCGACGGCGCTCTCTGGTAACATCGGTTACCTCTTGAGCGGTAGGACGTGGTCACCGTTACACACAGAGGTATTATTTAATGGTGGTAACGAGGCAGGCACGTGTGAAAAACAGCAGCAGTTGTAGCTCACAGTGTATGGTGCTGCCGCGTGTGTGGGGTGTTCAGAGAGCCTGCGAGTGCTGACGTGGTGTGGTCCGCAGGTGGTCAAGGCCGCGGAGGACAGCGCACTGCAGTACATGAACTTCATGAACGTCATCTTCGCAGCGCAGAAGCAGGTGCGCGCCCTGCCCTCCTCAGGGAAGTTTGTTTCCTCTTGAAGGAACTGGTTTCTCTTTTTTTGAATGACCCACCTCAGGAGGGATTCTGACTAAATAGCTTTATTAATGGATTAGGGATCCGGAATCTATATTTCATACAGTTATTTCTCTATTTTGAGTCCTGGACCCCTTGAGAATCTGATGAGCCCCAGAAAAATGGGCACTGAAACAGTTTACTTTAATTTCGGCGCATTCCTGCGACCCTGTTCAGCCCATCCTTGGACCCCAGGCTGAGAATCCCTGGCTTTACAGTCTGCTGCATACCTGGATGGATTATTGCTAATAGCAGAGAACTTAAGACTTCAGTTTTAATATGAAATGCCATAGCCATGTATAATTTTCTCCATCTTGGAGTGCCTGCATGATGTAGTGACCAGACCATGGGCCTTGGGGACAGGCACATTGGGGCTGACAGCAGTGCCTCCCGGCCTCTGTGACCACAGCCTGGCCAAGGCCTGGACGCTTCAGCTGCAAAACGCTAGTCACATATGTACCTTGCAGACTGATCATGCACATTAAGTAAGTAAGCCATTTCAAGCACAGAGTGGGCACGTAGTAGGTCATCGGTGTAAGGTAGTCATTGCTATCGTTCCCGTAACATTTTTGCAACATTTGTTTCAGAATATTTTAATCGACGCCTGTGTTTTAGACTCCGATTCGGGACTTCTCCAGCAGGTATGTTTTCAGGGAGTGCTTGGTTCAGTGGTTAGGAAAGTGCAGCGTGTTGGTCACCTGCCGTGAAATGCTTTTCACCAGGCTTCCCATATTGGTAGGGGTTGGCCTGTCTGGCCCTGGAGATCAGAGAACTCACACCCCTCTGGTCCCTTCAGACTTCTTATTTATATTTCAAATAGTGAATTGATTGACTTTGTAAAAGTGGTTCACACATTAAAACAGATTCAAGCAACACAAAAAAGTATTTTTAAAATGATTTAAAAAAATCGCTTTGGGTCTCATTAGCCAAAAATGACTGTTGTTGATAATGTTAGGTGAACAGAATGACAGATCTCTGTGGATATAGATATAGATGGAAGACTCAGCCCCTGAGCGGAGAATTTTAGGGAAATAGGACCATACTGCAGGTCTTTGCCGTCCCCGGTGGCAGCCACACAGCCGCTGCGGTCTGGAATGTGTCTGGTCTGGACTCAGATGTGTGGTAAGTGTGAAACACACTGAATTTCAGAGACTGCCTGTGAAAAACAGATTGTGAAGTATATTCTTTTTTTTCTTTAACATTTTATTTATTTATCTTTAGAGGGGAGAGGAAGGAGAGAGGGAGAGAGGGAGAGAAATATCAATGTATGGTTGCCTCTCATGCGTCCCTTGCTGGGAACTGGCCTGCAACCCAGGCATGTGCCCTGACTGGGAATCGAACCGTGATCTTTTGGTTCACAGGCCCGTGCTCAATCCACTGAGCTACACCAGCGAGGGCGTGATTGTGAAGTATATTCTTAATGACTTTTTGTATTGATTACATGTTAGACTGGTAGTATTTTAGATACATTGAGTTATAGAAAATATGTTATTAAAATTTTATCTCTTTCCATTTTATGCAGCTAGGAAATTTAAAATTATTTGGGTTGCTTGTGTTGTATGTCTGTTGGACAACACTGTTAGATGTTGCTCTTAAGTCAGAAGTAGGAAACTGAATTCTACTTTTACCAGAAAGGAAGAAAAAATGAAGATTGAAGAAATTACCGAACTTTTGACAAATGTATTTAGTCCATAAGAAATATTGTTTCCTAAAAGATCATTTAAAAGCACAAAACTGCAGAAAACCTTGAGTCTCAGTTGCGGCTGGGCGTGGGGAGGGGGAAGGGGGGTGCAATCAGAAGGGGTGCTGGTTTTTTAAGGCTCTGGAGTGCTCCTGTGTCTTCAGCTCGGCAGCAGGCCCGCGGTGGTCACCGGGACGTGAATTAGTGCAGCCGCTTTGAGAAGCAGTCTGAAACTTCCTTGGAGCGTGGAACACAGAGTTGCCCTGTGACCCAGCAACCGCATCTATACAAGGGAAATTAAATTGTGCCAACTTAAAAAATTATTTTTGATAAAAAAAAAAAACAAAAAAAGAAAAAAATTATACATGCATATTCACAGCTGCAGTGTTCATAACAGCCACAAAGTGGGGACAGCCCAAGGGTCCATCAGCAGAGGGAGGGGTAAACAAAACTCGGTCTGTCTGCACTGGGGACTGCGACTCAGCCACGAAAAGAACCGAAGCTCTGATGCCTGCTGCAGTGCAGACAGACCTTGAGAACATGATACTGAGTGACAGATGCCAGACACAAAGGGACAAGTAGTATCAGATTCCATTTATGTGAAATGCCTGGAATAGGTGAGTCCATGGACACAGAACACACATTGGTGGTTGTCAGGGGCTGGGGGGAGGAGTGGAGAGTGGCCAATGAATGGAGGTGGCTTTCTGTTTGGGGTGATGAGAATGTTCTGCAGCTAGGTATTGGCAATGGTTGCACAACTCTAAATATACTAAAACCCAGAGAGTTGAATACTTTTCAAGTAATGGCATGAATTGTATCTCAGAGTTATTATTAAAAAATACAATGAAAATGAATAAACATGATACGAATAAAAACCTATCAGCAGCAGACAGATGGAAGAAAGGGCATGTATTGTCTCCGAAGAGTGAAAGAGTGCGAGCTAAGGGGAAAAAAGAAATGTGTGGGCATCTCGCAGGGAGCTGGACATTTCCGGTCCTCACGCCCTGCGGGCAAGCCCTGCTGTCTGCCCACCGCACCGTGGCCTCTCCCCTCTCCTGGACCTGAAGGGTTGCTGGCGGGAACCGCATGCCCCTGAAAAGGCTCAGTCAGTGCTGCTTTGGCAGAGAGCCCTGTGTGTCTTGCAGGCGTGTGACATCACAGGGGGAATGTACCTGAAGCTGCCGCAGATGCCCTCCCTTCTGCAGTACTTACTGGTGAGGAAACCTGGTGGGGAGCTTGGCACCTTGTGAGGGGAGAGCCGCTCCTTGGGGGATGGGTGGGAGCCCAATGGCTGGTGCTGGCAAATGGGAGAACCGGGCAAAGGGGTGACCTAGGGCTCATGAAGCTTAGAAGGCTGGGTGTCGGGGAATCTTTGAACACTGCGAGCTGCGTGCAGTGTGTGGCAGGGCTGTTGGGGTGCCGCCTGCATGAGGGGTGTATGGAGGTGCTTGTGTGACTGCTGAATGAATAAAAATGCCCCCCCTCTTTTTTGCAGTGGGTTTTTCTTCCTGATCAGGACCAGAGACCTCAGCTGACCCTCCCACCCCCCGTGCATGTTGACTACCGTGCTGCGTGCTTCTGTCACCGAAATCTCATTGAAATCGGCTATGTCTGTTCTGTGTGCTTGTCAAGTAAGTTCACGGACCGCATTTTTCTTTTCTTTTCCAGAAAACGTTGACTGTGTGGTTTTAAACCCTCCTGTTTTGTTTTTGTTCTTTTCTGAATTGACAGTATTCTGCAACTTCAGCCCTATCTGCACTACCTGCGAGTAAGTACCTTTGAGGTGGTGCGGCCAGCTCACGCGCTGGGGAGCTGTCAGCATCTCAGAGTTTTCCTTCCCATGTCGCCCCAGGACTGCCTTTAAGATCTCGCTGCCTCCTGTACTGAAGGCCAAGAAGAAGAAGCTGAAAGTGTCTGCGTGATAAAACTGCCCCGGCCTTTAGAGCTGCTTACAGACACTGTGTGGGGGAGGCTCTGTGGGAGGGCTCCGGGAGCCTGCCGGTGTGTCTCAGACTTTTCCGTGTGGTGTCTCCAGGACGCAGGTCTGGGGAGTTGTCCTCATGCTGTGCTTCTGGGGCTGGTTTGCAGGAGGGAACCCTTCTATGCAGTCTGTGTACCCCAACATGTTTTCACACCGATTTTGGTCCAGAAAGGGGAGAAAGCACACATTTGTGACTTTTTTATTGTGATGATCATTTGTCACCTCACTCTGCCCTGACTGGTTATAGGCTTTAGAAGTTATTGCCCAGGTCTAGGTTCTTACTGTGAAATGGTACCTATGAAATTCCAAGTGTTAGAAAAAGTGCACTAATGGTGTTAGTCAGTAGGGAGTGCTTTAGTTGAATCAACTGTTAACTGTGGCAGTAGTCATGTAACTGAAACCCTTATTGTCTCCATTGAGATGTGGCCTTAGATGTTAGCGGTTATTTATTCTGTTGCGTGACATCAGTACAGGTTTGGACAAAGAATTCCAAATAATAATAATGGTTTGTCACCAACTCCCTACAGAATCCGATTTTAAATGAGTGAGACAAGTGAGTGCAGGAGTCCAATAGCGACTTTTTCTTCAAAAGCAGTTGTGTGAAGAGCTTGCCTGGGAAGCTGGGGTCTGGTTGTGAGCGTGGATTTCGGGGGGCAGGCTGGGGAACAGGGTGGGGATGGGGCGGACTGGATTCTTTATAGTTAAGCCCTCCTGCAGACTGAATCCTTTGCTTTTTAATAGAGGAAAAGACAAAAATCATTGATAGTGGAGAACTGTCCTTTAGAAGCTTTGGACTCAATAGTGGAAACTTCTATAAGTTCAAAAAACAAATTTGTAATTTTAACAATAAAGACTATTTTTCTATGTAACCTTGAAGTTATTAAAAGTCCTTTAATAGCATAGGAAGGGTTTTCAGGAACAGTGGCTGGTTTGGTTTGTTTTTTAAAGTATGTTGACAAATTGTGTATCCACTTTTGTATGGGAATAAGATTTAAATTTTCTCTTTATAGCATCTCAGAAACTGAGTCTCATTTAAGTAACTTGGTGGTCTTTGGTTAGATTATTTCAGGTAGATTTTATATTCTGGATTTACGATTTTATTAAATAAAAAATTTTGATGATAACTTTGCAAGTATTTGTTAATTCTTAAGTATGAAAATCTATCCTTTTAAAAATAATATTTAATATTTTATAGCCTAATTAAGTATAATGGAAATCACTCTTTTAGGTCCAGGAAGGTGAGCAGCATATATGTGAAAGACAGGTAAGTTCAAGCAGGTCAACAAGGTTTTTGTTCTTTTTCACTCATGGGAACTGTTACATATACTGTCCTAGTTCTGCTTGTTTTGTGTTTGTGTTGTGCTTATGGTTTATTTTATATGCATTTTTATAAAAAAGCAACTTAAATTTTTATTATTTCAAATACCAGACAATATACTTTTTAAAGATTTTATTTATTTATTTTTAGACAGGGGAATGGAGGGAGAAAGAGAGGGAGAAAAACAGCAATATGTGGTCACCTCCTGCGTGTCCCCCACCCGGTATCTGGCCCGCAACCCAGGCCTGTGCCCTGATGAGGAATCGAACCGGTGACCCTTTGGTTCGCAGGCTGGCATTCAACCATTAAGTTACACCAGCCAGAGCCAGACAATATTTTATTCATTTGTGAAGAACTTTAATTTCAAATCTTGCCAAAAGTATTCATGAAAATATTGTTCCAAATCCTATGCGATAATAGATTGGTATGAATTAGTTAATAAAAGATTTCTACATATGAAAGGATTAGAAGAAAGTTTCAATGTTAATTTATAATTTCATGTTGGGAGCAAGAGTAACAAAATTTTGATTATTTGATATTTTCACTGGGTAAAGCAGGCTCTATTAGAATATTATAAATGTTTCCATGCCAGAAAAGTGGGACACTTTATTATCTCACACTAGTTACCTGTAAAACCATGAAGTTGCTCCCTAACAGAGTAAATTGTTTAGGAGTTAGACCTGTCCAACTGCTGCTCTGAAAGCAGGTCTTTGCTATTTATCTACACAAGGATTCCTACTGTTGCTTTTTTTATTTTTTCCAGGTTTTTTAAAATTTGAAATAATCCAAATATTTGTAAGAGTTTCAGCAATTCCGAAAAGAGTGGAAAGAGTGCATGGAATGTTTCTAGCAGTCACGGAGAGGAGAGTACATAGCAGTGACATTTTTATATCAAAAGTGCAGTGTTTAAAAATCAGGACTTTGCATTGGTAGTTGACTTAAAATTTTATGCATGCATTTTATATTAATAGAAATTATCACATGGGAGGGAGGGCTGGGGCAGTGGGCTGGGATAGGAGTAAAAGACAAAAAACTACAAGAACAACAATTAAAATAAATTAAAAAAAATAAAAATCTAAAAAAAAGAAATTATCACAAAGAATCTTAAGAAGAACTCTCTGGTAGTTGATTAAAATAATTAGTTTCAAGTGTACATATGGTAGTTGATTTCTTAATGCCATTGCAGTTCAAAAATACCATTTTTTACTTTTGAAACTTCCTTTTGACTATAATGCCTTAGAATTCCATAGTTCATTTCCATAAATCTCCTTTGGCTAAATAGCTTAATGCAACTAGAAGCAGGAAAATAAAGCATGCTTAACAGGTACTTCTTTTTCTGATTACAACACAAAATGATTACATACTTTCTGGAGAAAATTGACAAAAGTAGAGGAAAAATAGAAAGAAAATCCACTTTCATCATCCCTCCTGCTCACCCAGAATTGGGAGGGTTGGAGAATCACTGTTAATATTTGGCTCATCCTTTACCAGGGGTGCAGTGGCACATCTGCTCACATTTATCAGGTCCGTTGTCTGATAAACGAAAGGATGGTTTTTCAACTGACCTAAGAAAAAGTGTTTATTTTACATCTGACAAGCAACCTTTGCCAATACAGGTAACTATGGTACAAATGATGCCTATTTAAAATGCATAACAACATAGTAAGAATGTAAAGGTCTAGAAAAGTGGAACTTGGTGAAAAGTATACATAATACATTAAAAATACCCCATGACCATTAGTGTTTGCTTTCATTATTCTCTTATGTTTTACCTAAAAAAAGCATTTTGACCCAAGGATTACAAATAATTCAACGTGCCAATTTCCCTAACTGTATATGGTTACTCTCTTGTTAAGAAATGGTTAGTAAGTAAAATATCCAAGTCACTTGATAGCCTTCCTTTTAGTGAGGTTCTCTTAGGCTTTATTCCCAGACATCAAGAGATTGAAGCACTTTGCCATGTTAATGCTAATTTACAGCTGCAGCAATTAGCCATTTTGTGACAAGAGTGTAAGAAAAAAAAGAATGCTCAGAATATTAGATTTGCTGATCAATTAATATGTAACAACAACAACAACAACAAAAACCCCACGGAACATAAAGAGTAATAAAGGCAAACGTTGATTTGGCTTTTGCTGTGGTTGTGGCAGGCTTTGTGCTGAACACCCTGTGTGCCTTCTCTCAGCTAACTGGTGCACCAGCCCTCTGAGAGTGAAAATGATCCAACGTTAATTGAGGGCTTACTCTATATATGCCAGGCATTGGGGCTAAGCTCATTAGATACCTTGCTTCATTTAATTCCCACACAATATTGTTTGGGAAGAACGAGAGAGAGAGAAACACCAATCAGCTCTTCTCATATGCGTCGGGACTAGGGCTCAAATCCGCGACCCTTTTGTGTACAGGACAAAAGCTCCAACCAGCTGAGCCACACTGGCCAGAGTGAAACTCTAGTTTGTTAGTTTTTTATAAATTTAATCTTTACTGTATTCTTTCCATTACTACTTATGCCCTTATACCGCCTTTCCCACGCGCAACTCCAGTTTTTAAACTCGACAGGGACTCCTACTTTTCTCGATCCTTCAGGCGGTCACAAGGCTTGTGGGCCGGGCCGCGATGCCGGGCGGGACGCTGGGCGGGGATGCTGAGGCAAGGCCAGGGGCGGGCTCTTTACCGTTGACCCAATCACAGCGCGCCGCTCAGCAGGCTCGTGGCCGATTGGTGGTTTCCATAGCTCCTAGCGTTCGCTTGACAAGATGGCGGCTGAGGTGCGACACGGCCCTGGGTGCTGCGTTCCGGCGGTTCCTGACTTCTAGGGCACGCGGTTCCGCGTTCGACCCGGAGAGGCCCCAGATATGGGCTTGCCATCGCCGGTCACTCTGCTCTTGGGGCTCCTGCTTTTCCAGGGCGTCCCGAGGCCGTTGTCAGGAGGCCTAGGTTAGCACCGCGGGGCAGGGGCCTGCAGGGCCCGGCCGAGGGTTGAGGTGCTGAAGGGGCCAGATGTGGTCTCCTCGGGGAGTTCCGGTGTCACCGCTGAAGCAGGCCAGGAGCACAGGCTCCACATCTACTAACTCCTCCCTGTTTCCTTCCTTCCTGCTTAGTGTTCATCCCTTCTTTCATCCGCACGTCTGCCCCTGAGGTCAGCGCATCCCTGGTCGGAGCCCCCGAGGATGTGGCTGTGTCCCTGTCCCTGCTGCAGGACGAGGCGGGTAAAGAATCCAGCCCTTCCAGTGGG
Source organism: Anoura caudifer (assembly GCA_004027475.1). Classification (NCBI taxonomy): domain Eukaryota; kingdom Metazoa; phylum Chordata; class Mammalia; order Chiroptera; family Phyllostomidae; genus Anoura; species Anoura caudifer. The sequence continues at coordinate 205,245 of PVKU01002151.1, read as the reverse complement.
GAGGGAGGTGGAGGGGCCAGGTCCCGGCTGGCAGAGGAAACGGATGAGGTGGCACCCTGGGTGTCCCCTGCCTGCAGTTGTCCACGGGGTGGATGTGGGGCGGAGGGCGGGGATCTGCTGTGGACCCTAGATGGCCGACGGACAGCTCCTATCAAAGCCAGCTTGCAGTCACAGTGTCTGGCATTTAGTGAGCTGCGCGCCCCCCCCCCCCCGTGCCTGACATGCATCATCACCTCATTGTCCTAATGAGAACAGTAATATTTTTTAATCTCATGAGACAGCCGAAGACACTGATGGATGTTCAGACAGGTTGCCACTTGCCCAGTCACACAGCTTGTAAAGGGCCTGGTCTTCGGCTTAAGGGATTCCATCCCAGGCAGTGCATGCACTTCGTAAGCTGCTGGGCAAAAACACCTTGCGTTTCATCTCCTTTAGGATCACTGCCTGCCCCTGCGTGTGGCGTGCTGAAGAATGACACAGGAGACTGGAGTTTGACTGTGACCCGCAGTGTGGTAAGGTGGCATCTGTGGAGACCCACAGTTAGTGTTCTCTTGATTGGACGAGGTGCAGCTGTCTCTGGGCTGGAGCTGTCACCAAACTAGGCTCTCAGGTCCAGGAGACACTCATCCAGCCCTGAGGTCCTTCCCCCGGGGTTAGGGATCCTCCAACAAGTCGCAGAGGGTCTGTGAACCCTCTGAAATTGGGTGTCAAACCATGTGCACACGTGCATTTTTCTTACGAGAGGGTTGCCAGCTTTCATCAGATGATCCAATGATTCTATGACTCAGAAAGGCTCCTTAAGCCATGGATCTCATCCTACTCTGAGCTTATGTGTAAGGACCCTTGAGCCTGGAGAGATTAAATATCTTCCATTTAATTCCCATTAAGGAGTACCCACTGTGTACAAGATACCGGCTCCAGAGTTTATGGAGGAGGAGAAGGACAGACTTCACCCCTCAGGACCTGGGGGCTGTGTGCAGGCACTTTTTGTTGTTGTTGTTGTTCCTTTTAGTTATTTATTATTTTTTTTCAGTAGCTTGTTTTGTATATTTAATGTTTCACTGGTTGGATGATAAACTCACAAAGGGCTAGGCAAACTGAGTTAATTTTCAGACCTGTGGTTTGCTTTCTGTGAGTATCCAAAGGTTGCTTGCTTATATATTAAACAGGATTTGAAATCAGGGCTTGCATATTGCCAGAGGTTTATGGGTGGAATTAAACAGAGTTATGTTACTTTTGTGTACAGTTCTCCCTTTGTAAACTGCACTCAGGCTGGTGTGTGGTTTGGTTGTGTTTTCCATCATTGTAAAGCACAGCAATTTCTTCCATTCAGAATGTGCTGGAAGTGACAGTGTGGTTGAAGAGGGTTCCGCGGCAGTGTTCCTCCAATGAGACAGATCCCTTCTCTGAGTCCCCATGTCTCGTCCAAGCTCTACTGGTTTCAGCCTCTCACAACTCATCCTGTTTAGCACATCTGCCCATTCAAGTGGAGATTTATGCCAACTCTTCTCTGGCCCAGAAAGCATCAGGCAAGCGATGTCTTTTGACCATCCTGACCTTCATGTGGAGCGGTGTCTGTGTGTGCTGTGTAGCTCACGTACTTCCTGTGAACGTGGAGATTTGGACTTACGGGGTCATGGGGCTAGCAATTGGGCAGGTAGCTCAGTTACACACATGCTTGCAGTTGGGGGGGTGCCAGGTCAGCCATCTGAAGTGTCTCCATGGCTCCGGGCTCCTCTGCTGAGGGAGGTGATGAATTTGAAGGAGTAAATGCTTGAATAGCAGTCTGCATTAAGAAAAGGGCAGTTCTGCATGTCGAGAGATAAAACCAGTGCATTCCATTTACCCTAACTCATAAATTGCAGCCACTGGCTTACCTTCATGACAGCGGTGCCTTCTGTAGTCTGCTGTAACTAGCCCTGTGTCCTCAGACACTTGGGTTTTTGGGATGGTGGTGCACACCGGCCTCAGGTGTGCTCTGTGCGTTGCTCACTTCAGGGGCTTGGGCCTGTGGGGTACCTGGGAACGGCGACTTGTGGAACAATGACTCGGCTTTCTTTTCAATGTCAATGTTGTGGCCATGCTTTGTCAGAGGGTTTGTTTCATAGCTGAACTTCTCTGTTGCTTGTACTTTTCAGAGAACATGACTGTTATCCCCAACCAGGTGTACCAGCCTCTTGGTCCGTGTCCGTGTAATTTAACAGCTGGGGCTTGTGATGTTCGCTGCTGCTGTGACCAGGTATGCTCCTTCCCATTTATGGGCACAGAACCACGGTGCCTGGTGGCATGGGGAGACCACTCTGCAGTGCCTTGGCAGCAGCTTTTTACTTGTGGTTCACATGGCGATTGTCTTCTGATTGAATGTTTCCTTCACTAGCACCATCTGCGTTGTGCATGGATGTAGAAACGCATCTGTGGGTGAGGTCGCGACTCTTGGTGGTCACACTGGAAACATAAAGTGGAAGGAAAATACATTTTTTCAATGATTTTTAGAAAATGCAGAGTTGTACAGCCATCATGACAGTGTAATTTTAGGAAGTTTCCACAACCCCGGAAAGAAGCCCGGTGCCCATGTGCCGTCACCCCCATTGCATCCCTCATCCCAGGCCACTGTTAACCCACCCTCTGTCGCTGCAGCTTTGCCTGTCCCAGATATTTCTTTTAAGTGGAGTCGCACACTATGTGGCCTCTGTGTCTGGCATCTCTCGTGCAGCATCCCATTCTCAGGGTCCATCCACGCGACAGCCAGTGTCGATGATCTGTTCCTTTTCATGGCCACATCTCAGCCCACTGGTTGGCTGGACCATGGTCTGTTTATCCCTTCATTGGTTCACGGACATTTGGGTGGTTTTCACTCTTTGACTGTCATAAACAGTGCTGCTGTGAACATGTGTGTGTAGGTGTTTGGCCGTGTGTTTCCATTTCTCTTGAGTACATTACCTAGTGGCGGGATGCTCTGTCGCACAGTAACAAAGTTATTTAACCTGTTTAGGGACTGAGGTTCTCCAAATCAGCTGCACTGCTGGCAGGTGTGAGGGCCACAGTTTTCCACGTCTGCCCTGCCAGTGTGGTGGTGGTCTCTGGTTGTGGCCATCCTGGTGGGGGTGGGGTGGTATTTCACTGTGACTGTGCTCCATATTTCTCTGGTGGCAAATGATATTGAAGGTCTTCTCATGTGCTCATTGGCCATTTCTATCTTTTCTTTGAAGACATGTCTATTTAGGCCCTTTGCCCATATTTTAATTGGGCCACCTTTTTGTTCTGAAATTATAATAATTCATTGCGTGTATATAACATGACCCAGTTAACGTCCAGAAGTTACTTTAATCATGGATTCATTATTCATCTATACCCTTCCTCGTTTCACAGATGATTGGGTCCAAGTTAAGTATGTCCCAAATCCCTTGTTTATTAAAGATAGAAAAGAAAATGACCTATTTTTTTTTAAACAAGAGCAATTCAAATTGAACACTGAGCATGTACAAAGCGGCAAGTTGCAGTTGTGTGAAGATGTCACTGACCCAGAACCAAGTGCCGCGAGTGGTGGTGGCTGCTGTGTCCGTGTGCAAATGCCGAGTAGAACAAGCCAAAGAGGAAGTCAGGCACGGGGCCCAGCAAGGCACCTGGAAGAAAGAGGCGGAGGACACCATTCCGTTGCCTACGCTGATACTGGAGCAGATTTACGGTTGTAGTTTTTTAAATTAAGTGGAATTGTCATCATAACTACACTGTTAGTATGAGCATCACGGTAGAAATGAGGCCCCTGCACCTCCCTCTTCTGTCCAGTGAAGCCGAGCATGGCGGTTGCACTCGCCCCGAAGCAGGAGGGACTCCGGCCCCAGCCTGTGTGCCCCTGCATCTCTGTCAGTTGGAAGGAAAGGGACAAAGCGGTTCACAGTTGTCCATGTGGAGGGAGACATGCAGGTTGGAGTTGTTGCAATAGTTCTATTGACTTGAAGGGATGTCGCAGTGGCACAGGGCACTCTGTCCTGTCCCCTCCTCCCGGCATTGTGTCATGCAGGGCGCCGCAGCGAGGGGGCGCCACAGCGAGGGCCTGAAGGGTTCTTACTGAATGTGGACAACTCGAATGTCCTCCCGTTTCTCTCGTGGGAATGGGGAGGACAGTGCGACAGGGAGGCTTACTCTGCTCTCATCCCCATTTGGGGTTTATTCCCTATTATCTTTCTTCTCTTCCTGCTCTTCGTGGGCACCTCTGTGTCCCTTGTAGAGGTGTGGTCCCCTTGAAGATTGGGGTTCCTGACTTGGAGGCTCGGAGGGAGCGGATTAAGGAAAGTGCAGCACTTTCTGGGGGCGCAGAGCTCTCGCAGACTAGCTGCAGTGTGTGCCTGGTCCCTGCCCCCTGCTGGGTGCCAGGGGTGCCACCGATATTGCTTCACAGAACTGGTGTTGGCCCACAGGGTGGGGGCTGGTGGCCGCCTCAGTGGAGCCTGTGTCTTCTCGCTGCTTCTTTCCCTTTCCTCCCCAGGAGTGCTCCCCAGAGGTGACAGAGCTCTTCAGGGAGTCCTGCTTCACCGGCGTGTTTGGAGGGGATGTGAACCCGCCCTTTGATCAGCTCTGCTCTGCAGAGAGGGTGCCCGGGGCCTCGGACTGGTTCCCGCTGCTGTGTGTGCAGTCTTCCGTGGCCAGCTCGCCCTTCCTCGGCTACTTCCACCTCGGGGCCGTGTGAGTGCCCGCTGTGGCCGGCTCTCCATTCTGTTCTAGACTGCAGTTAGTGAGTGTCTTCTGTGTCGGAAAGAACCGGGCCTCCCCGGGAATACCTGGACGGAAAGCAGCGCGCCTGGGTCGGGCAAACGGGGACTTTCTGTGGTTGCCTCGTCTGCCCGCTGTTGCTGCGATTACTGAAGTAAAGCCCAGTAACGCCCAGATGACCACACCCATTGCGTCGTCGTTTTTATCCACTCATGCTCTAGAGTATGCAGTTCAGTGATGCTTAGTACAAATACTATGTCGGCAGTTTAAAAGTAAAGAATACAGTTTCCATAAACAAGTGTTATAGCAGATAGTAGCTAAAAGTGTTCGTGATAGTTCCTCTCATTGATTTGCAGCACCCCTGGCCAGCATGCTCCCTTTGAAGTGGCCTTCCACACTGACCTGAAGGACTTTTCGGACTTTGGTTACAAACAAGGAGACCCGGTTATGACTGCGGACAAGGCATATTTTACTGTTCCTCAGGTAAGAATTTCAATTGTAACATGCTGGAGGCTTTTCTTATTTATTTTTAGAAAGAGGAGAAGGGAGGGAGAGAGGGAGAGAAACATGGATATATAAGAGAAACATCAATCAGTTGCCTCTCATGTGCCCCTAGCTGAGGACCTGGCCCCCAACCCAAGCATGTGCTGGGACTGGGATCGAACCCACCACATTTCGCTTTGCTGGAGGATACCCAATCCACTGAGCCACACCAGCCAGGGCCTTATTTTTTCACCCTATTTTTAATTTAACTCATATTGCTCTTAAAAATACCTCTCTAAGTTACTTATTTTTCTTCCTATGGATTTTCTAGGCACTCAACTATTTATGGTCTCTAGATTATTTTTTCATAGTCACTCTTAATCACTGTCTTTGCTAAATCTCAGCATGAACTTAATAAAACCAAAAGACATTCTATAAATTTCCATCAAAGTAACTCATTCTTCACTTCTGCTAGGTTAGTAGCCAATTTCTAGTAAGCTATGAATGTATAATTTAATATATTCAATAATATTCCAGAATTTTGAAAACTATTTTAAGGATATGGAGTTTTATGTAAAACCTTTTTTTTTTTTAAGTTAAAAATTCTATGGAAAAAATATAAGTGAGAACAAAGCATGAGAGTCTAGCCCTATGTGGTGTTGCTCAGTGGGTTGGAGCGTTGGCCCATAAACGAGGGGATTGTGGGTTTGATTCCTGGTCAGGGCACATGCCTGGGTTGTGGGTTTGAGCCCCACTTGGGCGCATAGGGGAGGCAGTGTTTCTCTGCCTCCCTTTTCCTGTCTCTAAAATCAATAGCATGTCTTCAGGTGAGTATAAACAAACAAACAAAAAAAATGGAATTCTAAAAACTTTCTCTTGACTATCCATATGAATCCATTTTTATGGTTTTAACAAAAATCGGGTTGTAAAGAGGCAAAGAAATGAGGTTGAATATAGTCATGTTTCTGCAAAGGCAGTGGAGGCAGGCAGGGAATTTTGGTGGTTTTTATGGAATGATACTTACTGAGACTCTTCAACCAGTGGCTTCCAGACTTTGGTTATTGAATTAACTAGATATTTCAGGAAAGCTGGTCAGCTAGTCAGTCGATGAACCAGCCATCGCTGAGGCTACCCCAGCAGCAGGGGCAGGCTGCAGAAGGGCCCTTCTCTGAGACGGTGCCTGTACTTTAGGGTCAGAACAGAGGCCACTCATCTGTTTGGGTTTTTCCCCACCCTAGGTGACCCTGGCTGGGCAGTGTGTGCAGGATGCCCCAGTGGGGTTCCTTCAGAATTTTGATGTCCAGTGCATCACTGACTTGGAAGCCTACCAAGAAAAAGAAAGTGTGGTCAACGCCAGGATAAAGAATGGTGCTGTAGGAGGTAGGCCACCTTGTTTGAGAGGAGGACATGGACCTGAACATTTGGCTAAACTCTGATCTCATGAGAACAAAAGTCACTTCTGCTGGATCAACGGAAAGTGGTATTCACCTGCCCATCGAGGAGGGTGTTGCCTTGGGAAGAAGTTCCGTTCCGTTCCGTAAGGGAGCCTATCGCATAGTAGCTCCTTTTTAAGAACTGCGGTAAAATTCACAGAACGTGAAATGGACCGTTTGAGAGTGTACAGCTCAGTGGCGTCTCATCCATGCACAATGTTGTGCGGCTGTCTCCTCTGCGCGGTGACATTTTACACCAGCGCAGTCACACAATAGGCTGCCTGTGCGTCTGGCTTCTTGCTCAGCATCAGGTTCTTGAGATTCCCGCACCACGTGACCAGACCCCGTTGTGTTGCCCAGTCCCTCCACTGGGGGACATTCGGCTTGCTCCTGCTGCTGGCTGTTGGATTGGGGCCGCTGTGAGCACTCAGGTACAGGTGTCTGTGCTCACACTCGCTCTCGTTTCTCTCGGCGTGTGCCTGGCAGGGGAGTTGTGGGGTCACAGGGTCACTTAACTTTTCAAGGCCCACCAAGTTGTTTTCTATGGCGACTGCACCCTTTTACGCTCCCCCCAGCAGTCCTCATGTTACAGTGACTTTCCGGGGTCGTGAGTGCTGCCGGTGGCCTCGCCCCCTCCCCTCCGTTGTGGTGAAATGCAGGCAGTAGTGGGGCTCCCGTCCAAAGGTGTGGGGCGTGGGAGAGGGTTGTGTGGTTGGCACACGGGACAGGTAGGGACCGTACTCACTTGATAAACTCTCATTTGCTTAAGGGAATCTGATCATGTCAGGCCATGCCCTCCTGCCGAAGGGTAACTCATGTGTCCTTTTAGGCATCGTTACACCAAAAGTGACCTACGAGGAAGCAACTGACCTGGACAGGTTCATCAGGACAGGTATTTGAATGTGCCATGTTCATACCACTTCCACAGAAATACACGTGTTACTGCTCACAGTGAGGTACAGTCCTAGATCAAATGCGTTGTCATTGAGAATTTAAGGAGGTTCACAACTGCTTGGGCCATTCCCCCAGCACTTCGTCCCTGTCCTTGTCCTGTCTCCCTCTCTGGGGCACCTCCTAAGGGACCTGGAACCGCTTCCACTGAAGCCCAGCTTACATGGGCTCCGGGCCCCTTCTGTCGCAGGGTCTGCGAACCTCCCCTCAGTGTTTTCCAGGTGATTAAAGAATTTTTCAGGACCAGCATTTTCACATCTTGCTTTTTTTTTTTTTTTGATACTTAACCGTCACAGCCGTGATGCAGACGAGTTGTGCAGAGCAGGGCTGCTGGTGCCAGGGGCATTTGTGTGTAACTGAGGGCACCATCTGAGCTCCTTCTCAGTGTGTTGTAATTCTCAAATTTATTTGTCACTTCATCAGAACATAGTGGGTGGCCGCAATGCAGTAGTGAACTGGGCGCAGGCCCTGCCCTGCAGGCGCCCACATTCTTTAGTCTTTCATCTAGCACGTGTTCTGCCCAGCCCGTGCCCCGAGCTGTGAGCCGGGTTGTGGGGTACAGAGATGAAAGGAAGGGGACAGACCTCACTTGGGACATTGCGATGGTACCGAGCAAGCACCCAGCACCGACCTGGTCAGACCATCACAACCTGAGCCCGAAGGGGGTCTTTAATTTACGGAAGTTTTCTTGTATTTGCAGAAACACTTTTAAGTGCTGGATCAGCCCCCAGAAACATGACTGTGGAAGAACATTATGTTTTCAGATGGAATAATAATACAATCAATAACGTACACGTGAGAATTATTAGGGCAGAAATTAACGCCCACCAGAAAGGTAACTTGGTTGAGGGTAGCAAGACTGCTTTCCTTGTAAAATGTTTTATTTTCTTTGAGATTCTCGTAATTATAACATAAAACTAAGCCATACTTGTTTCTTATTTGTATTTGTGATTTAATAAAAAAGACTAATTTTTTTGCCTGTCCAAATGCAATTATAAGGTGAAAATAACACCATTAGGGATCATTTCCTTTCCTAGTGGAAAGGTGCACGTGACATTTCTGCTTTGCTGTGTTTCCAGGAGTGATGACACAGAGATTCACGGTGACATTTTTAAGCTACAACAGTGATGATGAAAGGGGGACATCTGGAAACCCAGGTAAGACGGTGCCTGTCAGTCACCGATCTTCCAGGCATGTGAGTTCAGCACCGCCCCCCGACACGATGACTCTGTGATTCTCCCGTTCTAGTTTGTGGCCCTGGCCTTTCTCCTTCTCTGTGGTGACACTGAGTTCTCGTTCTGATAGCAATTTTTTGTGTGTGTAAATTGTTTTAGATAGTAGCGGGTTGCTGTAAACGCAAGACATTCTTTCTCTTTAGCTCCTGGTCTTTTGAAAAAGAGGTGACACGTGTAAAATGTTGCTGAAATTAGCATTTTAAGGAAGAATAAGCTGCAGCTAACAAGTCCCTAACCCAGGGACCGTGGCGAGCCTTCCCGGGTACTGTGATATCTCTGTCACGCTGTGCATTTTGTGTTTATGGGCACAGGGACCGCCTCTCTGCTGTGGGGCCATCCTTCAATTGGGGGTTGTGGGCGGAGCTTTTAGAGGTGAAGTGTTGTGATGTTTCCAATTTATTTTCAAATGATCCTGCAAAAGATACGTGTGTGTTCATATATTTGTCTGTGTGTGTGTATATATATATATATATATATATATATGGAAAGAGAGAGAAGGGGATCTATGTTTATATAATGTAAGTAGGACACACACAGCTCAATATTAACAGCTGTGGATTATAGACAGTGGTTGTATTGGCCTTCATGGTATTACTTTCAGTCTTTATGTGTGAACATTTTTCTAAGAAAGGTTGGGAATGATAATTTGGATTAACAGCCTATGGGTGGGAACAGGACCTGACCAGACCGTGGGTTGAACCGATTTGCTAGAGAAAGAATGGCTCTGTTGCAAGGTCACTTCAGTCTGAGTGTCCTTTTGCGAGCTCCTCTGGTTCGAGGGACATGGTCACTCAGCAAGCATTCATTAGGCGGCCGGCGCAGCTGAGTGATCCAATACGAACGCTTGCCTGCTCTCCCCTTCTCAGAATCTGTTCCTAAAATGCATCTTATTTTTAATTTTTTTAAGATTTTATTTATTTTTAGAGAGAGGGGAAGGGAGGGAGAAAGAGAGGGAGAGAAACATCAATGTGTGGTTGCCTCTCAAGCAGCCCCTCCTGGGGACCTGGCCTGCAACCCAAGCATGTGCCCTGACTGGGAATCAAACCGGCGACCCTTTGGTTCTCATGCCAGCACTCAGTCCACTGAGCCACACCAGCCTGGGCCCTAAAATGCATTTTAAATGCCACATAAATACCTTCGTTAACACAAATGAAGGTGATGGCTTCTCTCCCTCCAGGCTGTTTTGAAGAAGCTTTGCCTGTGTTCCTCTCGTTTGCTGCTTGGCTGGCTCCTGTTCGCCATGCCGCTACCCCTCGTCTGTTGTGCCCTCTAGGTTACCAGCTCGGCAGACCTGTTCGTGCTTTGGATGTCAATGGGATGCGTGGCGTTTTGACTTTACGCCTTTGGCAGCCAGGTAATGGGGTCTGGTTACAGGACTAGCTCTTTGGTAACCTGGAATGGGAAATAGTGCCATATTTTGAGTCTAATCAAGTAAGCAATCACTTTAAAGCTCAGTTGGTTTTTTTAGCTGCGGAGGGTGCTTATTTTTTATATTCTTTTTTTCTGTTGCTGTGGAAAATGGTAACAGCCCCTGTACCTGAGGTGCTGGTCACCAGAGAGGTTTGCCTGTGCCGTTGGCTTGAGGGTCCTTCGCCCCTTCGCCTGTTGCCCAGGGAGGCGCCGATTGCAGATGGCATGACAGTCCCCACACTGTGGAGGTCTTTGCACCCAGGGGTGGTACCCACTTCCACCAGAGCCCTGGATCTTGTGCTCAGAATCCACAGCGGCGGCAGGTGTCCCGACACAGGAAGGCACCTTGGTCCAGCCTTGGGGAAGGCTCAACCCCACAGCGACCTCGGCTCTGGAAGACCGGAGACTTCATTTCTGCTCATTGTCTTCTCTCTGCTTTCCAAGAAAAACTTTGAAGTAAATCCTTTCTTTTATTTAGCAAGAATAGTAAGAGGATATACTCTTTTCTTATTTTACAGCTGGCAGAGGTTTGTGCACGTCAGCAACTTTCAAGCCCATTTTGTTTGGAGAAAATGCGCTCTCTGGGTGCCTGTTAGAAGTCGGGATCAGTGAGGACTGCAGCCAGCTCAGGTGGGTGTCCCATGGAGGGGTGTGTCCGCATTGTCAGCGTTCACTTAAAATTCATTCACCACGTGAATCCTGAAGATGCAAGAGTGTGGGAAATTCAGGTCTGCATAAAACATCAATATAAAAGCAATAGTGAGTATTGAATAAATGCGAACTTCCAATACAATGTACAGCTGATTCGCATATCAATATAAGGGAAAATAGACTTCTTTTCTTGGACTCAAGCCATTTCTTCCACATTTATGTAAATTCCTCTGCTGAAGTTTGTTGAGCTCATTGGAACCCAGTGCTGCTAGGACTGTAAAAAGGGTCTAGCAGGTGTAGTTGGTGGATTAGCATTTAAAGAGTACTTAGGCCTTTTTATATGGTGTATGAAGAACTTGCCTCTTAATTGGGTGGCATTTGGAAAGGGTTTTTATAGATATGCATATACATTCTTTTTAATTTTTGATATACTTTTCCCTGTACCCAACCTCCCAGTTCATTTTTTTAAAATTGAGGTGAAATATATGTAACGTGATTAATCACTCGGAGGTGGCATTTAGTACATTCATTGCGCTGTGCAGTCATCACTTCTGTTTGGTCCCCATGAGTTTCCACCTATAGAAGGAAACCCACACCCTTCACAGCTGCTGCCCAGCCCTGTCCCCGGCCCTGTCCCCACCAGTCTGTGTGCAGCCTCTGCAGGCCTCACATCAGCGGAGTCACGCGCACCACGTGGCCTTCTGTGTCTGGCGCCTGTCACTCAGCCTCACACTCTCAATGGTCGCGCATGCTATGGCCAGGTCACAGGTGCTGTGCGGGTGAACTGTGTTTTGTCTGTCCTCAGCTATTGTTGGGCACGCGAGTTGCTTCCACCCTTGGGCTGCTCTGAACAGTGCTGCTGTGAACATTCATGTACTGGTTTTTGTTTGAATATCTGTCTTCAGTCCTTTTTTTTAAAAAAGATTTTCTTTCTTTATTCTTAGAAAGAGGGGAAGGGAGAGGCAGAAAACATCAATGTGTGGTTGCCTCTCATGTGCCCTCTACTGGGGACCTGGCCCGCAACCCAGGCATGTGCCCTGACTGGGAATCGAACCCGTGACCCTTTACTTTGTAGTCTGGCGCTCAATCCACTGAGCCACGTCAGCCAGGGCTATCTTGAGTTCTTTTGGGCAGGTACCCAGGGGTAGAATTGCTGGATTGTATAATAATTCTGTCTAATATTCTAAGGTACCTCCACATTGGTTTTCCCAGTGGCTGCACCGTTTCATATTCCCACCAGCCATGTAAGAGGGTCCCAATTTCTATACAACCTTGCCAACACTTGTTATTTTTCACCTTTTTGATGAAAGCTGTCCTAGTAGGTGTAAAGTAGTATCTCATTGTGTGTTTTGTTGCATGCATTTTTATACTTATTTCATCTGTAACATATCCTGAGTGCTGTAGTTTATTGAGGAGCAAAGAAAAGTTGGGGGAGACGTTGAGAAGGGAAGAAAACTGCAGGTGTAAGTCACCTGAGGCAGCTCCTGACCACGGGGTGCGAGGCCCAGCAGGAGCTGGCCACTGTGGTTCGTGCGATGTGCACCCTCCGCTGACATTACTGGAAGGAGGGATGCTAATTCCAATTCTTGGTCTTCACTTAATTTTATGGCTCCCGATCCTGGCCAAACATTCAGATTCCTTTCACTCTTGATCGTCTTGGCCCATGCACGTGTCCAGGTAATGTCATGTGTGCTCCACCCAATTCCCACATTTTGTGACACTTGGCGTAGTCAGTAAACCACGTTATACCTCACAAGTTACCAACATTTTTTTAAAAGATTTTTATTTATTTTATCTTTAGAGGGGAAGGGAAGGAGAGAGGGAGAGAAATATCAATGTGTGGTTGCCTCTCATGCATCCCCTGCTGGGAAGTGGCCTGCAACCCAGGCATGTGCCCTGACTGGGAATCGAATCACGACTCTCTGGTTCGCAGGCCCACTCTCAATCCACTGAGCTACACCAGCCAGGGCACAGGTTACCAACATTTTAAGTTCAAGTTTAAGTCAAGGATGACTCTTGCATGCTCGCCCCTCACTGGCAGGTTTTCACTTAGGCCCCCAGCAAGCACAGCCTGGGGACTCCCTGAGAAGGACTTTGGGATGGACCGGCTGGCTGGCCGTACACTATGCACTGTCTGGCTCTCTTGCAGGAAGAAGGCTGTAGAAATGCTCAGTTCATTAATGCAGGCAACTCATGTGGCGATGAGAGGCAACTCCAACTACAGCGATCTTAGTGACGGCTGGCTCGAAATCCTACGTAAGTCCCAGCCGAGCGTGTGGTGTGTGTGACCAGGCTGCTGGGGCTCTGCAGCTGATGTGTGTTTAGAGGTGGACACTCCAGGCAGGAGGCCTCCTCATGTCCTTAACTCTCATTCGTGATGCCTCTTTGGTTTCTAAAAGAGGAAGTCCACAGGAAGGTCAAGTTGCCCAGCTGTCGTGCAAGCTGACAGTCTTTGTAAAGGAGGTCTGAAGATTGTCGGCACATTTCAGTTTGCGTTGTTTTTGACTGGCAGGCATATGGGCAATGGAGAACTGACTGTGTAATTTAGAGAAACAATTGTAAAGGAAGTGAGGAAATGGAAAATGCTATGCTAAGTGAAAGGAGCCAGGCATAAATGACCACTCACTGTCTGATCCCATCTGTGTGCAGTGTCCAGAGCAGGTAAACCCACAGAGACAGAATGCAGATTAGTGGGGCCTGGGCATTTGGGAGGAGAAGAGGGGTGACACTGATGGGCACAGGGTTCCTTTTGGTGGCAGTGAGAATGTTCTAAAGTTGATCTGATGATTGCACACCTCTGTGAACACACTGAAACCCACTGAATTGTGAACCTCAGCGGGTAGATTATGTATCAATGAGGCTGAAAGACAGAAATTAAGGTGCAACAGATATAGAAACAGCGGGGATCCCGGAGGCCAGATGAGAAGACTCGGAGTCCAGGGCCTTTTTCCTTTGGTTGGAGGCATTTACAGCCTGGGGTCTGCAGGGGCGTGTGTGCCCAGAAGACAAGACGCACAGCCCACATGTCCCATGGAACCCTGGTCCCAAGGGAACCAGAATTAGCTGCCACAACAGGCCTGACTTCACCTGCAAATCCATGATGCCATCTGGTCACTGGGCTGCAGCTCACTTGGTCATCAGTGGAGAAGCCTCGGGTCACAGTTTGTTGTGGCAGCACTAGAACCAAACCCGGGGTTCCAACCTCTTTCCTCGCTGCTTAGCTGGCAGGTCGGGTGCATCCCTCTGGTGATTCTGGGAGCCCTGAGAGTGTCAACGCCTTGACAAGAAAGAAAGCTACTTCTGTTGCTTGAGTTAACGTATGTGCCTTTTGGAGCCAGAAAAGAGTTTTGGCTCTGCAGGACCTGCTCTCCGAAGTCCCTTCCCGCCCTTCTGGTTCCTCCTGTGCCCTCAGCTCTGCCTGGCTGGTGGGCAGCAGCTGTCCTCCACACCCTCTGCAGTCATGTCGGTGGGCTGGAGTTTGCACAAAGCACCTTCTGGACAAATGTCTGCGCTCCCCCCAGCCCTTGTGATCAGGGCCCAGATCATTATGACTCTCTCTACCTGACACCCTTGGGTGGTCAGGGGTCCCTCTCAGACCCAGGCAGGGTCCTGGTGGCCACCATTCTGAATTCACTAGGCCCAGAGTTAGATCCTCATTTGGGAATAGAATCCTGAGGTTGGGGCTTGTCAACCACTGGGCTCTGCCGTCTCAGAATGACTGAGGGAGAGAGGGAGGGAGTAAGACACCGTGAATGGAAAGAATGGGGAATTTTGAGGCAGAGAAGCCAAGTTGGAGAGAAAAGAAATCCCGTGATGACATTGTGTTGCCTTCAAGGTAGAAAACAGCTTCTTTTTCATGCCGAAGCCAAAGTCACCCTGGATCCTGGTTAATAAACAGAAGAGACACATGCGATGTCCAACACATGTGTCAGGAGGAGGAAACTGGACACCGTAAAGAAACAGTGTTACCGACCTTCAAAATCCCGGAGGGAACCAAGAACCCCCCTCCCCAGAGTTTCCTTAGAGCTTGCCATTCACCTCTCACACTTGACCTTGCTCTTTCTCCCCCAATGAGCCAACTTTCAAGGTGAATGAAAATGAATTTCTCATCCAATCTCATTCTCTCCCTTTTGTATCACCGCTCTGGCAACACATTAGGAAATTGCGTTTTAACTGTAACACACTAACTAACGTCATCACTGTGGATTTTAAATGTCTTTGTCAACTGCTACAGGAATGGTGACTTCATGGGACAGCCCTCAGGGCCTGCACTGCAGTGGGGCGGTATTTCTGCTGAAACTCCGGGTGGGTTTCAGGGAGGAGCAGAATCTCGACTGATGGCTTCATTATGTGGGTCAGGGATTGTAAAGTTTCCGTGACTGACGTAACTCATGAGGAAACACTTTGAACTCGGCAATACAGTTATGGAGTAACAAACAACTAGAGCCCATTAGAGATTTAGGCCTCATTATCGTGATTCCTCTCTAATAACACTTCCCATTTTTTGGTATCATGGCACTGTAGAACATTTTATTAGGTTACTCTTTCCTAAATGCACAACCTCACATTTCTGCAGGCGCGGGCACCCCTGACACGGGTGTAGACCTGTTTGTTGGCAGCGCGAACGGCACCTGCCTGGATGTTCCTGCTCAGCTGAGTATCCGCATCCTCTTCTCGGATTCTGGCTCGGTGGAAGGGATCGCTCAGCAGGAGATCCTGGGCGCGGAGATGAGGTCTGATTGCGTCTCCAGTGAGTGTAGGGGAGAGAGAGTCAGGGAAGTGCAGGGTGCTCCACAGAACAGGGAAATGCTCACCTGGAACCTGAGGGTCTGTTTGCAGATTTCAGGTATTAGCAGCCTGTGCACCAGTGGAAAGTGTGTCAGCTGTGTTTGTAGCGGAAACTTGTCCTCACTCACAAGTGCTCGCAAAGCAAGGTGTGAGGGATTCTGCTGGGTGTTTGGGGGGTACAGAGACGAACAGGGCTGCCTGGTGCAGGGCACAAGCTGAAATCCATGACCATAATGGGCACAGTGGCTGGGACTACTGCCCAGTGGGCAGAGGCGGTGGCAGCAGGCAGGTGGGTTCAAACCATGCATCTCCCCGTTAGGGGCCCTATGAGCTGGACAGTTACGTCATCTCTTCCAAGTCCCAGTTTTCTCACCTGTAAAACGGGGACATCACCTTCATGTGCCTTCA
This sequence comes from Anoura caudifer, assembly GCA_004027475.1. NCBI lineage: Eukaryota > Metazoa > Chordata > Mammalia > Chiroptera > Phyllostomidae > Anoura > Anoura caudifer. The sequence goes on along the minus strand of PVKU01002151.1, from coordinate 189,176 downwards.
GGCCTCTGTCAGCTCTCAGTGCAGGGTCCCAACTTATACTGACGTCGTCAGAAGGGGATTTGCTGGTTCAAGTTCTGAAAAGTCCACACGCGCCTTGCTCATGGTTCATGGTTTCCGTGTGGTCACCGTGGAATCCTTCATCAGGGGATGAAGAATCTTTTTCCTTCATCCCCTGGCTCTATTTTCCTTCTGGTGGCGTCCTCCTTGGGAAGGTTCTCCTCAAGAGGAGGCAAAGGCGAATACCAGCAATTCCAGGCTTACACCCGTTTGCAGGTCCAGTGGAAAGAGGGAGCCTCTTTCCCCATCTTCCTCAAAAATAGTCTGGGCAGACCTTCATTCTTCAGTTTGGGTCATGTGCTCCCTTCTCAACTAATCACTGTGGCCAGGGCAATAGACCACTCTCATTGGCTAGTCTTAGTGATGGGCCCACCCCCTAAATTCAGGTGGGTCCCTCCTGGTCCAGCCAACTGAGAGTAGGGGGGTGGTTCCCCAAGACAAAATTGGGGTACAGTGACCAGCAGAAGGGTGAAGGGGTGCTGGGTGGGCAGAAGTAGCAGATGCTAAGCACCCAATGCACCTGGTACTACTCGGAGGACTCGGAGCACCGTGGCCCTGTGCCTGGGACGCGGAAAGCCCATGAGTGCAGTTAGCTGCTGTGGTCATTGTTATCATACAGTCTGAGACAAACAAGTGAAAAAGCAAATTAGCTTTAGAAGCACCAATGCAACATGAGACCAATAGGACAGGAGAGATGAGACAACGCTGGCACAATGTAGGCGGTGCAGTGTCTGGGTGACAGGCTCCTGAGGGTCTGTCATACCACCCTCTCCCTCCTGTGTGCATGTTGGAAGGCGTCCGCCACACCAAGGGGGGGTTAGAAACTTTTTTAAGAGACTCAGGTCTGTGTGGTTGCTGCGCCAGTTCCCTGCCGCTCTCAGCAGAGTGGGAGTGAGCTCCGCCCAAGTGGCCTGTGCCCTCTTTCCCAGGGTCTCCCCGGTGAACTGGCAGTTCCAGTGCAGGCTTACCTGTGAGCTCCAGGCCGACCTGCTCCCTCTCAGCGTGTCTGTGCAGTTCATTAAGATACCTGTGCAGTTGCCCCGGCCGCTGACAAGGTAACTGCCCTGGCTGACGTCTTAGGAGTGAAAATATGTACATTTGAAAATAAGGTTATGGCTTCAACCAACTTTTAATGCTTCTCACCAAAAGTGTGCTTTGCTGTAGCTATTGTAATCTTCTTAAATGTTTTCTAGATTCCGGGTCAACTTTACAGAGTATGACTGTGACAGGAACGACGTGTGCTGGCCACAGCTTCTGTACCCACTGACCCGGGACTACCAGGGTAGGGCGGAGCTGGTTTCCGGAGTGTGCTTCGTTGTGTTGTTTGTAAAAAAGCTGAAGAAAAAATTTACAGATACTGTTGCCACTTAAAAATGATCATCGCTGATGTTTTGGCTTCTTTCTGTGTAACGATCTAGTTGCGAAACCAGACTGTCGCTCACTTGAGTTGTTGTTTTGCAGGGGAGCCCTACCCCCAGTGTGTGGCCAAGGGCTTGCTGCTGGCGTTCCTGTCTGTGGTGGCCGTGCTCCTCCGGGTCCCCCGGCCCCGGAGACACAAGGCTTGACCTGCAGCCACCACCCGAGCCCTTACAGACCACAGGCTTCGACTTAGTGACTGTTGTACTCCGACACACAGTTTTAATAAATGAAGTGTTTTATTTTTGTAGGACATTATGATCGAGTGCTCTGTGGGTTTAGTACACACCTGTAGCTGTCCAGGTGTGTGAAGCTGTACAGAATTGGTGTTCTCATTCTGGGCCAGACAGAGCCAAGTACATATGAGAGTCAGCTGTGCAAATGAGTGTTATTAGAATCTTCAGTTTATCAGAAATTACTAAAGTCATAGGAATTTTGGGCCAAATATGTTATTTGTAGAGAGTCAGTCTTTTCTTCAATTTTTTACATATTTCTGCTGCATTGATGGATTAATTTCCCCTATCCCAAAGAAAGGAGTGAAACTCATATAGCCTTAAAAATGTCTGTAGTACAAGTGCACAAAGTAAGCTGTTAAGGAACAATATGGGGGTTGGGAGAGAAAATATTAGGGAGGAAAGTAGAACAAAACCAGGAGCAAATTTAAGCCCCTGAAAATGTATGCCGAAGACCTTGCACTCAGTAAAGTTAGACCCCTGATTTATTCAGTTTACAAACCCCTGACTACGATTAAGTACAGGAATCACAGGGTCCATTTGTTCAAAACAGGCCAGTTTTCACTGAAGGACAGTTTTTCCTAGTTGAGTCTTGAAAGGGATTTCTCCTGTGGGCCCTTGAAAGGGGGCAGACAGCGTCGTGCAGCCAGGGGAGCCGGCGTCTCCTCTGTCTTCACCTGACGTGGCCACACAGCGAAACACCTCTGAGTTGCCTTTGTGGGCCAGCTACATTCCGCTGTTGCACCAGGCGGACTTGGTACACCGTCGATAAACCTGGTTTTGAAAAGTCATTCTAAAAGTCGAAAATTGTTTTTTTTTTGTTAAAGAAAAGGAAATACCCAGTGATTGATTAATTGCAGTGATTCAGACAGTCTATGGCAGTTGGTGTAAGTAGCTCTGGGAAATTAATTAAGAATTTCTAAATGAAAGGTCATCTATCCTGATTTTGTGAGCTGTGCTGGCAGGACTTCAGTACTGAAGAAGGGAAAAACGCACTTTGGCAGTAGACTGGGACCTGGGGGCATCCCATAGTTTTAACTTCCAAGTCCATACACTCTTGTGTGCTTTTGAAAAACAGTTCCTGAGTGGCCACTACTCACTGGGCCCTGGAGGTAGGAAGGCAATGTCCCTTATCTAATAAAACTTACAAGCCCTAGGAGGGAAACTGGCAGTAAACACAGACAAGATAATTTCAGACAGTGGTAGGTGCTACGAAGAAAATAAAACCAGATGTGATGGGGTGGCTGGGAGGCTACTTGCGCTAGGGGTCAGGGACAGGCCCTCAGAGGGGACCTTCGAGCTGAGACCTGAAGGAGCCGGCTTTGGGAAGGTATGGGAGCAGGGAGCTCTAGGCAGGGGAAGGGCTCCGACCTGGAAAGAAGGCAGGTGCCGCCGGGGCCCAGGGAGCCCAGGGCAGGCGGTAGGGGGTGAGGGCTGGGAGAATGGCGGAGGCTAGGTGCAGTGGGGTCTTGCTGGCCACGGTACAAAGTTTGGCTTTTCTCGGGAGTGGGGTGGGAGAAGCCAGAGGGGTTCAGGTAGGCTGCGTGAGTTTGGCCCTGTGTCAGAGGTCACTGTGGCTGTTGGGTGCAGGAGCTTGCGCAGAAGACCGGAGCAACAGAGACGCTACCTCAGTGCCGCGGTCTGAACTTGCTTTCTGGTCTGCAATGGGACCCGAGAGCAGACGCCACACGTCCCCGGAGTAGCTCCGTGGATATGAGTGTCCTGAACAGGCAGATCTATGGGGACCAAGCTGTTCCGCGGTTGCAGGGCGCTGCGGACGCGGCGGGGACTGCCCGCGGCCGCGCAGGGGTCGGGGATTGACGGCCGGATTCTGACACCGCCCGTGCAGAGGGCTGCACAGCTCTGTCACTTGACCTGGACCCCGGGACTGCGTGCTCTCGCCGGGCGAACTTCATAGCACGTACACTCAATAGGCTGTTCCTCAACGGCTCTAAGCAGCGGGGCCAGCGGCCCCCCTCCTTCCGGGCCGGGCTCACGGTCCCGGGCCCAGCGGTCTCCCGCTGGGTTGGCATCGGTTGGCCCCTGGACCGCCGCGTCCGGGCACAACTCCGGTTGCCATTGGTCGGCCCCCGGGGGCGGAACCGGAACCGGCCGTCGCTGGGGGCGGGGCCTCACGCGGCAGTGGCGGCGGCTGGAGTGGCGGCCGCGGCAGCAAGACTGGGGGCGGTGGCTGCAGCCCGGAGCCCCATGGTGCGGGGCCGCGGCCAGGCCGCAGAAGGAGCCCGAACCCTGGGCCGCCCCCGCTGACCGCGCGGGTCCGCGCTGCCCGGAGCCGCAGCCTCCCGTCCGGCCCCGCCGGGGCGCGGGCCGGCCGGCCATGGGGTCCCTGTTCCGGAGCGAGAGCATGTGCCTGGCCCAGCTCTTCCTGCAGTCGGGCACGGCCTACGAGTGCCTGAGCGCCCTGGGCGAGAAGGGCCTGGTCCAGTTCCGAGACGTGAGTGTCGCCCGGGGACTAGGGCCCCCTTTCTGCTGGCTCCCGGGCCGGGCCGTGCCACTGCCCCTATTTCCCCGAGGGGGAGGCTGAGGCCCCAGCCGCTGGCCGGAGCCGCCGCAGAGCGGGACAGAGCCCAGCGTCCCGCCTTAGTTGGGAACGCTCCGCGAGGGCTTCGGCAACTTTGGGTTTTGCCATCAGATGCTTCCGCTCCAGGCGCAGGGCTAAGCGGGAGAACAAATCTGATGAGGCCTCTCCGAGCCCTTCTGGAACTTACAGGGGTGGTGGGGGACAAAGGTTGGCCAAAATAAGTCCGTAAACAAGAAAATTGCTATGAAGAAAATAAAAGGGGCCCGGTATGAGGGTGGCTTGGCTGGCGGTGGTCAAGGTAGGCTTCTCGGAGGAGAGGACGTTTGGGCCAAGACCTGATGGGAAGGAACCGGTCCGGGGAAGGTCTGGGCGAATGCGGTGCCGGGTGAGCCCAGAGCCCGACTTGGCAGTGAGCCTGTGTAAGCTCCTCGCGGGAAGGGATCCTTGTTGGTTTGGTTCACTGATGGGGGAAGCTTGCCTGGTAGGGAGTGGGAGCTGTCCCGCCAACAAGTAACAATAAACACTTGTTTATGTATCTCTTTACTTGTTTATTGTTTGTCTCCACCAGGGACTGCTAACCCCCAGTGGTAAGGGCCTTGCTGGACTTGTTCACTCCTGAGTCCTGCAGCCCTTGGCACTTGTGGCCTTAATGGGCATCTGTTGAGTGAAGCCACAAGCTTTTATTGAGGGCTTGCTCTGTTCCAGATGCTGGGTTTGTGCTGGGGACTCAGTGGCCAGCAAGGAGGACAAGGTCCCTGTGTTCTCATTGCTCACTGCCTGGGAGGAGACAGATCAACACCCTGATTATGAAGTGTGATGGGAAGAACATGGTGTGGAAGGGGGATGATTAAGCCGGACCTGGTACTTACTGATGGAACTGAAAGTTTCTTAGGTGGACATTTCATTTCCTGGGCCACAACTCTCATCCCCTGGTTGTTTCTCTGTGTCTTTTTAGGGGGTGGGGTGTACTTCACTTTGAAAGGGAACACCCTCCCTGAGCTCTGATGTCAATGATCTTGGGTTGGCACCTTGAGGCAATCGCAGTTTAGAGAAAACCCAGAGGGACGGTGAGGCCTTAGGACAGGCCCCCCCATCTGTTCCCAGAGCCACTCAGGCTCCAGCACCTGGTACCTCCTGACCTGGCAGGTGCTGTGTGGAGCTGTGAGTAGCGCCTCAGAGGCTTAGGAAACAGCCACTGCAGAAACATGCTCCCTCCTCTAGGGCAGGTGGAGCTGTTCCATCCTGTTAGAGCTCTGGCCAGGAGATGCGCCCGTTGGAATCTCAGAGGTCTGAACCAGCGCCCTAATCACCATCTAGACTCCAGTTTCACTCCTGGCCTCGACATTGGGATCCTTTCGAACTGAAAATCAGTGGGGAAAAAGAGTGTGGTGCATCTTTTCCTAGAAGGAAAATAAAACAAATGCTAAATGATCCCTGGTAGGGTGCTAGGTTTTCAGAGCTGGGTGAGAAGGGGTGGAGGGCAGCAGGGGGTGGGGGGGTTGTGTTGCACAAGAGCAGCAGCAGCATGCGAGTGCAGAACACACCATCACACCTGGCATTTCCCGCACTTTCCTGGCGTTTTACTGATGGGGTCCCTGACCCCAGTTTTGTCCGGCTTGCATGGGCTGAATGATTTTCCACTTTTAAAAAGATAATCCTCCTGAGGGAAAGGAGGCGGGCTGAGGGTGTCTGCAGTGACAGCCAGTGAGCAGACCTGGAGAAGAGGTTATTTAGTGAGCCGCAGGGCCCAGTGGAGGGCGCCAGCCCCTCTCCTGGTGCCAGTCTGCAACCGGAGGATGCCTTTCCCTGCTGTCCCTCAGCTGCTGCAGCGGGGACTGAGGTGCGGATCAGTGAAAACTGGCTTTCCTGGGTTAAATGTTAGGCTTCAAGTGAAGATACTTCCTGTCACTGGCCCCGAATGAGGGCGATGTCTCCTCCCTAAAAAGGAAAGAGAAATAAAACTTTGTAAAAGAAACCACCTGACGGGAGGAAGCAGTGAATACACCTAAGGTGGTGGTGGCTGTGGCCGTCCAGCCCCACCCCATTGGTGGCATGGCCACAGACACTTGCCTCTCCGTAAGGGTTCTGTTTGGAGAGCCACGGTGTCCACTCAGACTTACAGTGTTTGATAGCAAACAAAAAAATGGGAACGGAGACGTGGTGTCATCTGTGACAGGTTTTGATGCCTGGGCTTCCCCTTCACATGCTCAGCTCCGTGGGAACAGATGTGTCTGGAGCATTAGGAACCGGAAAGTGGTCTCTTTAGACAAGTGTGAGTTCCAGAGATGAATGTGACTGTTATAGACAGAGGTGAAAATAGAGTTTATCCTTCTCCTGGTTAATTCTTTAAAAAAGAACTCAAAAGACTGAACAAGAACTGTACCTTTGGGCCCTGGCTGCTGTGGCTCAGCGGATTGAGCACCAGCCTGCAAACCAAGGGATCACAGGTTTGATTCCCTGTTAGGGCACATGCCTGGGTTGCAGGCCAGGTCTCACAGTAGGGAGTGCTAGAGAGGCAACCACATGAATGTTTCTCTTGCTCTCTTTCTCCCTCCCTTCCCTTTTGTCTAAAAAGAACAAGATAGCATAGAATAGGAAAAAGAAGGAAGCCTTTGGGGTAGACACTCATGTTTGGGCAGTTTCACGCCAAGCTGCTGCCTAATTCTGTCTCTTGAGACTGCCCATACAGATGCTGCTTGAGTAAAGAATTCTTGCCCTAACTGCCTTCCACACGGATGAGTACTGTAAAGTTTTTTATTATAAAAGTAATATATGTGGAAAAAAACATATACTGGGGAAATTTGGAAACTGTAACAACAATAAGACAATAACTTCTCTGATTGTAATACTTAGAAATAAACACAGACTTTTTGGTTAATATTGGTCAAACGTGAATTTTTAAATACTATTTTTAAATGTGCATATATATTTATGTAATTGGAACCACACTGAAAATATCTTTAATCTTTTTTAGACACAAATCATGAATAATTTCCTGATTTTATTAAATATTCTTTTACACTGTTGCTTGTTGTTTTGAGCTTGGTATGAGAAGTCAGGCTGAGGGAAGAGTGTGCGGGCACAGTGACCACCTGTGTCTCCGCAGGAGAAACTCTGGCCACTCGTCCCTCTCCTGCCCCAGACCCCCAGGAACATTGTGAAGCCAGTCCCAGGTGAATACTTTCATTTACAGGTTATTTCAGAAAGTATCTCTCAAAGGTAAAGCCACTTAAAAATCATAACCATAATATCATTATCACACCTAAAATTTTAAAATAATTTCTTAATACAATCAAATACCTTAGTCACTTAAAACATCATTTTTAACAAGGGCATAATAGCCCCAGCTGGTTGTTCGGTTGGTTGGAGCATGTCCCAAAGGCCAAAATCCCTGGTCGGGGAGTGTTCGGGAGGCAACCAATTGATGTGTTTCTCCCTCCCTCCCTTCCTCTCTCTAAAATAAGTATGTCCTCAGTGTAGGATCAACAACAGTTAGAGTTTAAAAAAAGTGCATAAGTTACATGACTCAATAGTACTTTTTATACAGCCTCACTGGTGCCTGTAATGAAATCCACTCATTTCAGCCACACAGTTCACTGACTTTTAGAAAACTGACCGAGCTAAGCATCTGTCACCCCAGTGGGCTCCCGTGTTCCCAACAGCGGGCCCTGTTCCCCCCGCTCGCCTCTGTGCCACCTGCAGGTCTGCCTCTCCTGGACCTTTCCTGGAAACGGAATCACACCTGGTGCCCCTTCATGCCTTCCTCCGTCGCTCTGTCGGACCATCACCAGTTGCTTGCCGCTGAGCGTCCTCCTGAGTATTGCTGTGTGGTGCTCCCCGGTGCAAGGACAGCCTGTAGTTTCCTGCATCAGCTTTCTTCTTTTAATCAGCTTCTCTCTGTTCCTGAGATCTATGTCTTCCAGACAAACCTGTGCCCATGTTCGTCGTTCTTTCCTGAGGTTAAATTTCTCCGCGGAGTAGCTCTGGGCCGAAGGGGTCCTCTCAGGTGTTTTGGTAGCATTTGCCGAGTCGCTCTCTGGGCAGGCGGTGTTGGTTTGTGCTCCTGCTCCGTGGTCCCAGAGGGCATACTCTTCCCCAAACCCTCGCCAATAGTACTTTATTTTTTAAATTAATTCATTTTTTTAGTTTCAGAGTATTCCAAGAAAATTTTTTATTCTTTTCTCAGCTCAACCAGAATGTAAGTTCTTTCCAAAGAAAATTTGTTGGCGAGGTGAAGAGGTGTGAAGAGTTAGAGCGGATACTGGGTGAGTTTATTTTAATAACCTCAATAATCATTTTTATGTGAGCAAACCCTGCTCGCTTGAGAAAAACTAGAAAATACAGATTAAACAGAAAGGAAGAAAGAAACTGCCCGTGTTCTCACTCTTCAGAGGTAAGCACTGTTACGTGTTTATGTTGCTTTTCCATGTTTTCTACTACTCACCTGTGAAGGGAGGGATTTACGTCCGGGGCGGACAGGTAATTTTGTCACTGGCACTGCAGCATCTTTTCACGGCAGCAAACCTACCGACCCATCAGCGTTTCCAGTGCCTGCGCACTGCGCATTGCATGAACGTGCTGTCATTCATTTGTCCAGTCCCTTGTAGTTAAGTATAACTTAAAAACATAGTGTATACGTTCACGTACGACTTAACATTCTGTCAGTGCAGAGGAGGGAGGAAGTGGCAGGCGGGCGGGTTGACAATAATTCCTTGTTCTCAGATTCCCTTTGCGAAGCTGTTAGATCGCGATGTTAGATCACGGGGTCCTGACTGTCGGCCCCTGAGGCCCAGTAGCAGCTGAAGCTGCCACACTTCCCTGTGCGCTCTTTAACATCGTAGGCCAAGGGGTCAGCAGCAGTTCAGGCTCCGAGGTTCTACTGGAACGGGGGTGAAAATAACGTCTGACAACTGGCTGAAGAACAGCATTTGTTCTGAGAAGGACAGGCAGAAAAATGTGGGGGTGAGAGGGTTGCTGGGGGAGACTGACTTTTCGTTCTAGTAGCCAATAATGAATGTGGAGTGTGTGTGTCTTAATTGGGGATTTTCACGATGGACATGATCCATGAATCTTCTCGAGTCCTTTCCTGTGTCTGAGGTCCTGCTCACAGGTGGGGCTGAGCACGGCAGAGCAGCAGTCTCCTGCCGTCTCCACCTCATGGCGTGCGTGGACTCTTGTGAAAATTCTGCGGCATGCCGCAAAACATGTGTTTTTGCCCATCTGACAAAAAGAGGCACAATTTTGATTCATTCACACAGGACGGCCATTGTTGTCGTGTTGGCTGCTGTCATTTTTTTATTTGACAAGGTAAAGGAGAAGAGGTCAGTGCCCTCGACTGCATAGGCAGGTATTGTATGTTGGAAAAGTCCTTGCAGTGCTTCAGGGGCAAGTCGCCCTGATAGAGGGACGTTGTGTTCCCGGCTTTGCCGCCCAGCGTGCGTTGTTGGACAGGCCACATGTTTGGAATGAGGTTTTTAAAGGCAGGGGGTGATGCTCACACACCGCCATGTCCAGGACTTCCTAAAGTGTGAACTTGTTTCAGAAAGCGTGCAGGCTTGGAAAGAAAGGAACTCCTAAGCAAATGCAGGTGTAAGTGTGTCCGAACGACTCACATCCATTTCCACCCTGTGCCTCCTTTGCTGTCTTGCTGGTAAGGCAGCCTCGCCGTTCCCTTGCTTTTGCTTTTGCTTTTGCTTTTTTTTTTTTTGAGGCAAAAGATGTATGTGACCTGAAGAGAAACTAGAGTATCTTTTTTTTTTTTTTTTAAATGAAATTAGTAATGCTTCTCCAAAATACCATATCTGGTAATGACTTTACTAGGTATTGTGACTTTTATTTTAAGGGAAGAACACTTCATGGAATTGGAACTATAAAACAAAAACTTTCATTTTGGCCAGTTCACTATTGGCTTGGTGATCCCGGGTTTCGAGAGCAGGAGGGGAGCTGCGTGGAAACCTCACACTCCCGGGGTGCTGTCCGAAGCACCTGGCTTTCCGCCCATGTCTCGGGTCGAGATGGAGGCTGTGACTGTCCCTGTGGGCACTTCTGTCCTGCGGCATCTGCTGTCCCCGGTGGTGTCACCAGACTAAGCAGCTTTGTTTGCCTGCATGTCAAAGCCTCACCAAATGCAAACAGGAATTTGCAGCCCAGAAAGGAAAGAGCTGTTTCAGGAAGTGGCACCAAACCTGGGGGCAGGGCTGCGCTGGTGTGCCCAGACCTGGCTCCCCGATTGACATCCGGGGGATGCGTTATGCCGGGGCTGCAGGAGGTGGAGTGTGCTCGTTCAGGGTCCCGGTCTTGGCTGATTGGTGGGCGTCAGGGTAGGGGTCCTCAGGCGGGCTCGCAAGGGTGTGGTTGGTGGGCTGGGTTTCCTGGGCCTGGAGCCACACCAGCCAAGGCCCAGATGGTGTCTCGAGTGTCACCAAAATGCTATCTGTGTGGTCAGCAGTCCTGAACCCTCATTCTGAAGGCAGGTCGCTGCTGACCGCCGTCTGACGTCCTCAGTGCCTGATGATGAAGGGGGAGTGGACAGCCCGGGGAGACAGGGTCACGGTGGGGAAGTGGGGCTTCTGCACGGTTGCAGGGGGAACGATGGTAGCTGTGTCCCTGGGCTGCTCCAGCTCTGCCACATGTGTCCTTTGCCTGCTCTTCCTTCTGCACGTGCAGACACTGCTGTGACCCCATGGTCCTTAAGCTCAAGTCTCAGAATGAAGAGAAAGTGGGGAATTTCAGGGCACGTTTTCCAGGTCCTTGTTTCTGGTGTCACCATGTGCTGCCCTGTCCCGCAGCATCATCTTTGGGGAGAAGGTCACAGCGGGCGACCTGTGGGTCTGTTGGTACAAGCAGGGTTTTTGGTGCCTTTAGATGTTAATCTTCAGATGGTCCAGAGAGGTGGGGTGTACAATGTGCTGGCCGGTGCACCTGTTACTCTGTTGTGAGTCTGACATGTGTAACTCTCATCTCTGCAGCGTATCTGGTCCAGGAGATTAACAGAGCTGATATTCCCCTTCCAGAGGGAGAGGCCAGTCCTCCGGCACCGCCTCTTAAGCAGGTTCTAGAAATGCAGGTAACTTGCTTCTGACAACACCATTTCCGGTCACTCTTCTCAGAATCTGCTTATTTTCTCACCTCACGTTGCCTGGCTCTTCCCTGCCTTTCTTCTCAAAACCGTGGAATGCGAATGGAAGAGCCCTGTGATGGCTCACCCTCAGAAACATCACCTGTGATACAGTTTCCCTGGAACCCAGTTTCCTTTTCAAACGCGAGGCACACGCTCCCTTTCCTGGGTGTGTTTGATGCGGGCTAAGGAGAGCCGGCTCGTGAGGCCTGCTTCCTGGGCAGGGGCTTTCTGAGCAGTCGGCCGGGGCTTCTCCAGGCGGCAGCATGCCTCTCCCCTGGCAAGTCCCCGAGGCTCCAGCCTGCCCTCACTTCCTGGAGCGCCTCCCACCTCGCTTTCAGAAGCCAGCAGGAAGCGAGAGTTGTTCCAGGTGAGCAGCACCCAGAATTCCTTCTGCCGGAGTTGAGTGTCTCGGGTGTGGGGGATGCAGCGTCCCCCTGTGAGTATACTTGCCCCCGTGCCATGAGTGACTGTGGAGGTTTAGTCCAGTCACTTGATCAAGTATCACCCTGGCCAGAGCTGAGAGCTCCTGACAGCCCCTCTCAGAGGGTCGTTACTGTGTGACGCAGGCCGCCCCACTGCTGGCCGCCCTGTGGGTCCGTCTGGGAGGGCGCCCCCGCACATTTGGAGCATGAGTGGACCCAAGGGAGTGTCCTACAACCAGATGAGCAGAAAGCAGTCTCCTGGGTTGGCCTGTGCGAAGGGTGGTGGGGATATGACTCCAAATGCTGTGGTCACTGGCCAGTTCTGGTTTGGAGCACAGCCACACCTGTGGCGTGTCCCCGGACTTGTTGGGGTGCACGCGTTCCCGGAGCCAGGCGTCTGCTTCTCAGATTTCTGCCTCTGGTTTTTATGCTTAAGTGTTGCTAAGAATGCTTTGCCCGTACCACAGTATTTAAGAATTTTTATGCCTAATTCATTGTCAGTGCGGCTGTATGGAAACGTAAGCAAGAGACAGGAATACATATGTTTACAGCCAATGACCTAAACCTCTTAAGCAGGTTCTAGAAACCTGTTTTCTGTTCTGCAATTAAAAGGATGCTCAGCCCTTAAACAGGAAGACTCTTGATGTGGGGGAAGGGACAGGCGGGCACGCAGGGCACACCAAGCCAGAGGCGCCTGCGTCCAAGTCAGTGCAGTCCAAGGGGGCCTGGCCTCCTTGCACACCGTGTGCCCCCCACCCCCGCAGTCACCCATGTTTGGACAGTGGCCTTTAGAGCCTGTCGCATGTTTCCCGTCCCAGCCACCGCAAAGTCCGGCTCCCTCAGAGCCCCGCCAGGACGGGAGGCCGTCAGACCAGGCTCAGGCTCCAGGAGCCACTGTCTCGTTTCAGGAGCAGCTGCAGAAGCTTGAAGTGGAGCTGCGCGAGGTCACAAAGAATAAGGAGAAGCTGAGGAAGAATCTGCTGGAGCTGATCGAGTACACACACATGCTCAGGGTGTCAAAAACCTTCGTGAGACGGAATGTGGAGGTACGGGTGGCCTGCCCGTCTCTTCCACAGGGGTCTCCTTCCCATCAGGCCCTGGTTTTGCTCTCGGTTCTCGGTTCCTGGTGACAGGCTGCCGTTGCCCAGAGGTGCCTTGGTCTTGGCTATGCTTTGAGCTGGACAGGAGAAGAGCTCTGTCTTTCCCTGTGTCGGTTGCTTTTAGTGATTACAGCACCTCCTCTTGGTGAAATGCTTTAGTTTGCAATTGAAGAAAATCTTCTTATGTGTAGAAGCTAAAGAACTTATGACACATAGACATGAACTAAAGGGGGGAAATGTGGGTGGGAGGGGGTGTGCAGGGAGGAGGGGAATGATAGGGGAGAAATGGGATAACTATAATAGCATAATCAATAAAATGTATTAAAAAAATCTTTTTATGATCATGAGAAAAAGTTGAACAGAGGAAGTTCAGTTCTAAAATTGCTTTTCCAAATTGCTAAGAGTAAAGGAGATTAAAAAAAAATCTAATTTATGACAATAAAGAACAGCCTATGTAGTATTCCTGTAATCTCCTGAGTATCAGAGAGAATTACATCCCTTCTAAACTTAATTTCATGTCAAAAAATTACCTTGGATTAAGGGGGTGGCAAAAATTGTAACTCTACCTTTTTAAAAAAGAATTTATTTATTTTTAGGCAGAGGGGAAGGGAGGGAAAAAGAGAGGGAGAGAAACATCAGTGTGTGGTTGCCCCTTGTGCGCCCCCTACTGGGGACCTGGCCCACAACCCAGGCATGTGCCCTGACTGGGAATTGAACAAGGACCCTTTGGTTCGAAGGCGAGCACTCAGTCCACTGAGCCACACCAGCCAGGACTGTGACTCTACTTTTATGTAAACGTCTGCAAGTAGCTCACAGATAAGGGATGCAGAAGTTATCCTCCTTGATCAGTGCTGAAGGTTGTGTCTGAGTAGCCCGGGGGCCTGAGCGCCCAGGTCTGAGTAGGCGGTGACAGCCCTGCACTCCTGTTTGGGAATGCGATGTGCACATGCACATTTTCTGGGATGTACTTGGTTTCCTCTCTTGTTGCAGTTTGAACCCACTTACGAAGAATTCCCCCCCTTGGACAGCGACTCCTTGTTGGACTATAGCTCTATGCAGAGGCTGGGAGCAAAGCTGGGGTAGGTGACGCCTGGGTGTCCGGGGCAGGCGCGCTCTGCAGAGTGGGTACGTGGGCACCTTCGGAAACCTGGGCTTGAATGGGAGAAGGTGGTGCTTGCTAGAGAAAACGTGTGTGTCTGGGCCCCTCTGCGGCGAACTTTTAGCTGCTGATGAGTGTGACAGGTGCTGTGTCTTTGGGCACAGTGAGCTGGGGAGAAGGATGCTCGTGCTGCTGTGACTCCAGTGACCCTGAGCCACCTGGTCCCTGCAGTGGCAGGACCTGCTCTGTGTGATAGTGGCACGGGCTAAACTGAGTGGGTTCATTTGTGAATCAGATTCGAAGGGTCTCCTATTCCACCAGAGAGTGGATTTTTACATTCGTTAGGTGCCTGGGAGCCCACTACCAACCTGGAGTCATTTTACATTAATTTCTCAGCGAGGCTTTTTTATTTTTGTTTGTTTTTTCACTGTGCATTTAACGAGAATTTAAGCCCAAGCCTGAGTGAATTCTAACCTGTGGCTGTAAGTTCTCCGTGAAGATTTCCCCCCATCCAGACTGGAGACACATGTCTCTGTAGGCTCCTTTGCAAGGTGGATTTTTTTCTCATCCCTCCATGCACTGAAGATATAGCCCTCTGGGGGGGTCCCAGCCTCAGAAGGGAGAGCGTGAGGGGGTCAGCATCTTCTCCCCTGTGCAGACCCATTGCCTGTCTCCTGTCTCCCACACTGGGTGGAAGTTCAGGCCAGTGTGAGGCTTTGGGGTGGCCATGAGGTGCTGTCGCTTTGATTTCTTAGAATTTCTCTAATCCGAGGCTCAGCTCTACATTGGAAAGGATGTTTCAAAAGCTCTTGATACAGCATTTTAGCTACTTGGCGATTGGAGGGCCTTCGCATCTCTGCCGTGTTGTCTGAAATGAAAAGTGTTCGTCATGTCTTGAATGTGTTTGATAAGAGCCTACTGCTTTCTGCTGACCACCGCCTGCCTGTCTGTGTTGTCTCACAGCTTTGTGTCCGGCCTGATCAACCAAGGCAAAGTGGAAGCGTTTGAAAGAATGCTGTGGAGGGCCTGCAAAGGGTATACCATCGTGACCTGCGCGGAGCTAGACGAGCCCCTGGAGGACCCTGAGACGGTGAGTGGCCCGGCCCCACGCACAGTGGCAGGCCCCCCACAGAGTGCGAGTGCTGGCCTGGCACCTCGTCCTTGGTGTCCCGGGTGTGGTTCCCGATTGGGACTTCTGCAGCACGATGTGGAGGCCGCCGTGGACACGTCGCCACCCACTGTGCCTCCACCTCCGCGCAGGCTGCCCCAGCACTGTCTTCTGCAGCAGAGGGTCTGGGGCAGACTCACCCCGTGGACTCCCTGGCCCCAGCTCCTCGTGCTCCTTCTTTCTGGGGAATTTCTCAATCTTTCCTTGACTTTCGTGACCTTGACATTTCTAGCCAGTACAGGCCCATTGTTTTGAAAGCCTGCCCATTGCTCAGTTTGGGTTTGCTCGTGGTGTTCTCATGATGAGGTTCAGGTCAGCGTCTATGGCAGGAAGGTCACGCAGGCGATGCAGCGCCATCCCCACTGCACCCTGTCGTTCGGTTCCGTCCATGTTTTCTACGCTCCTCTGATCAAGCAGCCTGGCTCCCGGGCCCTTGGTTGGCCTCAGGGATGGCTCCGTCAGTTCTTTACTTGGTGTCACCAGTTTTATAACCACATTAGCCATGTCCCTGCCCCCTGCCACCTGTGTCCTTGCCTTCAGGACCCCACGGCCTGCTTCACTGAGGCTCCCCGACCTGTTCCCGTCCCCTGGACCCTAGGGCTCCGGTCTCGGACTGCTCCCTCCTCTCTCTGCCCTCAGAGTCCTCTGTCATCCTGTGGCTTTAAATGCCGTCCCCCAAGTCTAGCTGGGGCCTCTTCCCCAAGCACCATGGTGGTATTTGTATCTTCTTTTAATTTTTTACCTCATGCCTCAAACTGAACTTTCCTGGTCTTTGCCCCCAGCCTGGCAAGTGGCAGCTCTGTCTGCTGACCACTCAGAGCTAAAGCCTGGGGGTCACGCTGGGCCCTCCTCTTCCTCACCCCCTGTGCCTAGTCCACGAGCAGGTCTGTTGGTCCGTCCTTTAAACAGAAGGAGACTCTGGCCCTCATCACCTGCACCCCTACCCTGCTCCAGGACATGAGCCCATGGACCTGACCAGCTTCCATTTTTCAGGAGCCTGCACCCACTCAGCTCCCCCCTTCCGGCCCCTGGGAGGCCCCGGGCAGCTATTGTCGGGTCATTGCTCTCCTCCACATGCTGCCTCCCTCCCAGCGGCAGGCTCGAAGCCTCAGTCACATCTTACCACCTTGTCACACCCCTGCCCTGCCCTGTCATTTCCTCACTTGCTTCTCCCTGAGCTTCCCCTTTGCCCCAAGGGTCTTGTCCCTCTGTCCTGTGGGTGCTCCTTCCCACTGCTTTCCTTCAGGTCACGTGTCCCTTCTCGGGGAGGTGTCCCTGCTCCCCCCGTCTGGAGTCGCAGCCTCCCTCCCTGTCACCTTGCTGGCTTTCTTTCCGTTATGGCGCTTATCTGCACTTGACACTGAGATATTTTCTGTGTTTCTTCGCTCCAACTTGAATATGAGCCCCACCCCCACCCAGTTAGGGAGCTTAGTCTGTTTGGTTCACTGCTGCATTCCTGGCAGTGGAATGGTGCCTGGCAAACAGGCCAAAATCCCGTTCCGGTTTCTTCATGGGGTATCTGTAAGTACAGTCAATCTTCGTCATTTCATGGTCGTTCTGCTCCGTGAATCCTCTGCAGATGCTGAGCCACTGCTCCCAGGGGCAACGGCGAGGTGCCCGCCAGCCTCTGGTCCCAGCGTTTCGTCCAGCTGGCAACCCGAACTTTGTTTCTGCGTTTCTTTGTAAAGATGCCTTAATGAGTAGGTGCTGCTGGTTCATTAACCTTGATCTCAGCCAACAGCACTGTCACTCATGCATGCACGAAGCTTATCTGACCTCCCTGCGCTCAGGGACCTGGGCTGGTGCTGGAGCACTGTGCCGGGGCCGTTTCAGCAGCACCGTCACTGAGTAACAGCACAAGCATGTAAAAACCTTGTGCCAAATGCATCCTGATAAGAACATTTTTTTACAGTTCCAGATGAAACAGGAAGTCACCTTGTCCAGGTGCACGTTGGGTGACTCACGATTTTTGTCACTCTGCATGTCTGTGACAAAAAAAAATTCATGTTACAAGTGTCGGTTTAGGGGTGAGGAGCAGTGTTGGCAGTGACCTTGCCATCGTGGGACCCGTGGTGCCAAGGGCTGGTGGTGTTTGCTGGTGGGTGAACTGAAGCAGTGACTGCGTCTGCGCTGCCAGCAGAGCCCTCACGGCTGTGGCCACAGACATGACCATTGTCCTGCTCCCCCCACAGGGAGAAGTTGTGAAGTGGCACGTGTTCCTCATATCCTTCTGGGGAGAGCAGATCGGCCACAAGGTTAAGAAGATATGCGATTGGTAAGAAGCAGCAGCGCTCGCTTCACTCACTTCTTCATATTTGGGAGGCTCCCGTTCCCCCCAGCTGCTCCTCTGTTGGAGGAGAAACGTGGGGGGGGGGTGGTTCAGAGGCTGCTGGGGGTTTCGTCAGGAGGCGTCTTTGCTGTCACCCCATGTTTTAAATATTTAGTTTGTTCTCTTGCCAGAACAACACTTAAAATAACTTAAAAGTAGAGATCATGTTAATAACATTCTCAGATTTGGGGGTTTTTTTTGTTCTTTTGAAATCAAGACTTAAGATCTGTTGGAAAAAGAATCAAATTGCAGTATCTCGTGCCTGCCGGTTGCTTTGCACCGCATGGAGATTTGGTGGGGTGGTGGCTTCTCCGCTGCCTCACATGGGGTGGCTTTCTCCTGCGCGCTGGGGGAAGGGCATGACGGGGGGAGGCACGTGGACTCCGTCTGACCTGGGCAGCCTCAGGCGGGTCGCCAAGTGGTGGTATCCTCACTGGTAAAAAATGGGGAAGGGGCGTGGCACGGCTCACCTCGGGCACATGGGTGAAGGGCTGCAGCAGGTGGGGAGGATGTCACAGCAGGAACCTGCCTGTGACTTACTCTTGTCAACACCTGGGAAAATAAGCAAAGCCAAACAAACACACAGAAAAGGCGCTTTGTTCTCTCATCCATGGGGCCACTGCAGGTGGCCGCCTCATTTCCTGGGGGTGAGGATGGGGCCCGGCTTTGTTTTCCGTCCCAGGCCCTGGAGTTTGACTCCCAGTCGCCAGGGCTGGGGAAGGCATCCGGGGTGTCATGTGGGCACAGTGGTGGTGGTTTTACAGACAGCCGCTTGCTTGACCGCACATCAGAAAAACTGCCCCGGCACGGCAGGCCCGTGGTGCTGTGGGCATCACTGCTGGGGGTCAGGCTGAGGTTGGGTCTAATCTTAAGAGTTAGAACTTAAAGGGAAGCATCACGGCCGGTGGGGCAGCTGCAGTGCGGGCGGTGGGCTCAGCGCTGCGTGTCCCCTATGCCCTGGTGTCACGTGGCCCCTGATACGTGTGGTGCTGTGAGGTGGGCGTGAGGCTTCCCACAGCACTCGGCCTGGGCAGTGCTGGTGAACCAGAGCTTCTGTCTCCCTTTTACTTCTCTTTCTAAAAGGTGACTGCTGTCATGTATTACCTTTGTGTTTCCGTTTCAAACTTCTTTAAAGATTCCCACCCTCGGGAGGGTGGTGCATTTCTGGAGGGTGAGACTGGGTGTGTTTCGGGAGTTAATCCTGGCCAGGGAGGGAATTTGGATCCAGGAGAGTTGGCTGCACTTGCTGCCATCAGGAGAGGTGTGTGGGGTGGCGCCTCCCCGGGCCGTGTTCTCCCAGAGGGCTGCCTTCCTTCCACTGGGAGGCTCCGTGCCCCACGCGTGTGGGCAAGTGTCCTCACAGCTGCCTATCAGTGCTCTCCCGGCCCCCCGGGACGTGCGCCTGCCTGAATTCTGTCTTCCAGCTACCACTGCCATGTGTACCCCTACCCAAGCACGGCTGCGGAGCGCCAGGAGATCCAGGAGGGGCTGAACACCCGCATCCAGGACCTCTACACAGTGAGTGGGCTGCTGCCGCCTTGGCCTCCACTGGGGCTGTCACACGCGTGTGTTCGTGAGCCTCCTGCTTTCCTGTGGCGCTCTTTGGTGGTGACCAATCAGGCTTTTTAGGAAGATTAGAAGATCACTTACCTGCCTCCTCTTTGTGGCAGCTCCATCCTAGCAGCCTGTTAGAAACCTAGAGAGCGACAGACTTTGAAATGAAATATCACCTTTGTGGTGATGGAGTGTGACTCCGTCGGAGGGGACAGACAAGCCTGTTTCAAGTGTGGCTATTGTTTCCCATGTCTGCTTGTGGCGGAGGGGCTCTCAGTGGGAGAAGCCAACTGTGACCCACTTGGGCCAGAGGGGACTCTTGGCAGAGGACGGGAGATGGTGGCTCATTGGGTTGGCGGGGAGCTGGGCCAAGGCGGGGAATGGGCGAGGACTTGGAGGCTCTGCACCCAGCCAGGCTGTGCTGCGGCCACAGGCCCCAGGCCCTCTGGCCTCTCTTGTGGCCCTGGGGTCATGTCCCAGAGAGGCAGCTCCAGGAGAACATCAGCTTGGCCATGCTTGGGTTTTCCTCCTTCCCCCGGGTGGTGCCAGGTCTGGGAGGGGGGGCAGGGACCGCCCCTTGGCTGTCTCCAGGGCCAGCAGGTGCCTGGCAGACTTCAGATTGCCCACTCCGCTGAGCGCCTGCCTTGTCCTCACCCAGGTGCTCCACAAAACTGAGGACTATTTAAGGCAAGTGCTGTGTAAAGCCGCCGAGTCGGTCTATACCCGCGTCATCCAGGTGAAGAAGATGAAGGCCATCTACCACATGTTGAACATGTGCAGCTTTGACGTGACAAACAAGTGCCTCATCGCTGAGGTCTGGTGTCCCGAGGCCGACCTGCAGGGCCTGCACCGTGCGCTCGAGGACGGGTCGGTAAGGCCACCCTGCCAGGCCCTGCTGTGCTCATCAGGACCTGTGAGCATGGAGAAGTAGAGAGACTGCGTTTTTCTCACCACAGGGGTGCCCCAAGCCTTTTCCTGGGGCCGGACTCCTGGAGCGCCAGCCATTCGAGGCGTGCGGTGTTCTCACCTTGCTCTCTGGCAGGAGGGATGTAGTCCCCTGGTGGGAAACTCAAAAACTGCCGCAGCTACTGTGCAGTGGCACCACCTGTCCCCCTGCTCAGAGACAGCCATCCTTTTAGTCCCAGTGTGTCTGTGAGGCTATCATCCCATACAGGCAGATATGAATGGGTATTTTTTCTTTCCTTTTCTCACAAAAGATTGCATGGTGTTTATACTGTTCTTTTCACCTAATAAAGCTTTCCTATTTTAAAAAAGATTTTACTTACTTAATTTTAGCGAGAGGGAAAGGGAGGGAGAAAGGGAGAGAAACATTCATGTGAGAGAGAAACACTGATTGCCTCTCATATGCACCCCTCCAGGGACTGAACCTGCAACCCAGGCCTCTGAGCTGGGAATCGAACCAGCGACCTTTTGCTTTGTGGGGCAATGCCCAACCAAGTGTGCCACACCGTTCAGGACAAACTCTTCTATTTTTAAAAATAACTATTTAATATTCCACTGTGTGAGTCTGTGCCTGCACAGCCCCACCAAACTTTGCCATGGCAGGCAACAATGTCTGTTGAAAGGGCTCTTGGATAGTAATTTTCTTCTTTTTTTCTTTTGTACGTGAAAGAGAGAGAGCGGTGCCACAATCCCCTCATTTATGAACACAATCCCGACGAAGGAAACACCCCCCACGCTAATCCGCACCAACAAATTCACCGAGGGCTTTCAGAACATCGTGGATGCCTACGGAGTGGGCAGCTACCGGGAGGTGAACCCAGGTTGGGCGTCTGAATGCGCAGATCTGAGAATGGAGCCGCTGTTTGGCATGCTGGTCCGCGGCTCCTGCTGCATGACGTTGTTTGCTGTAAAGTGCTGACTTGGGCCTGTTGGGCCACTGCTGGGCACTGCATGGCCGGGTGGACGGGAACGCTCTGCCTTGGCTGCAAGTCAGCAGTCCGTGCTTCCCCACAGCTCTCTTCACCATCATCACGTTCCCTTTCCTCTTTGCCGTGATGTTTGGAGACTTCGGACACGGCTTCGTGATGTTCCTGTTCGCCCTCCTGTTGGTGCTGAATGAAAACCACCCGAGGCTGACTCAGTCCCAGGAGGTAAAAGAGCCAGCGCGGCCGCTCATCCTGCCTACCTGGGCGGTGTTAGTGGTGGTTCTCCTCTGTTGGACCAAGGAAGAGCTGTCTCATAAATGCTGCTCGATGTTTGGCAATGACTGTGACCACCTGACCGAGACGATGGAGGTGTGGGCGGGTCTTCTCGGTGTGACAGGGACGTCTGTGGCGTTGCCTTGTTTTTGAGAGCCCTGAGGGGAGTGGTGGAGGAGGAGCAAGCCAGCTTTGGTCACGGACTAGATGCACCTCCCCACCGCCACGCTGTTGGCTCAGCCCCCGCTACGTTCCACAGATCACGCGCATGTTTTTCAATGGCCGCTACATCCTCCTGCTGATGGGGCTGTTCTCGGTGTACACGGGCCTCATCTACAATGACTGCTTCTCCAAGTCCGTCAACCTCTTCGGCTCTGGCTGGAACGTGTCTGCCATGTACAGTGCCAGCCACACGGCTGCTGAGCGCAACAGGATGGCGCTTTGGAAGTATGCGTCCCCTGGCCGCACGAGGGTCCCCTGGCCACACGGGGGTCCCGTAGCCCCATGGGGTGGGTGGGGAGGAGAAGCGTTGGTCCAGATTCCATTGTTCTCCTCCTCACTTGCTTTCTGTTCCAGTGACAGCGTGGTCAAGCACAACAGGGTCTTGCAGTTGGACCCAAACGTCCCCGGAGTGTTCCAGGGCCCTTACCCCCTTGGCATCGACCCCGTGAGTGCACGCTCCCCACCATCACCCTGGGTGCGCTGTGGCACGGCCCCGTGCTGGCTGTCGCAGCGATTTCTTACTGTCCATCAAGGGTCACGGGCTTTGTCTCTGCTTTTGGTTTCCTGTTCCAGTTACAGGCTGCACGCAGTGTTATTGTGTGCTGGTCTTGGGGGTGCAGCACTGCGGTGAGACTGCTTCACACGAGGGTCCCCCCGCATCTCCGGTGCCCACCTGGCCCCGCACAGGCTTCCATTTAACTATAAAATGGGGGTGGCACCCACATGGTCCAGGGGTAGATCCGCGCAGGTGCTTTCTACCTGGAAAAGGTCTGGGTCTGGCAAAAAGGCCCCTCCCACCTGTCTGATGGGCCCCATCCATGCCCGGCCATCTCCCGACCCTGGGCCTGGCGCTGGTTACAGTGTCTCCTTCCAGAGCGTCCTTGAGGATAGTAGATAAACACAGTAGATGTTCTCATTCTCCTCACTTTACCTAAAAGACAGTTCCGTGCCCAACTTTAAAATTTAACTTCAGGCTCACAGGTAGTTCTGTGCTGCACATTTGGGTTAGCCATGTGGGCTGGCTCCCTCTCGCCTGTTCCAGCCCTGAGTCCCGCTCTCTGAAATCCTGGTTCTGCTTCAAAACAATGAGTCTGTCTGGACTTTTTCTTTTCTTCCTTCTTTTTTTTTGCAGTTAAACTTTGTTGTAAAATATACTTACAAGACAGGGTATCAGATGTGTCTGTGAGGTGGTAACACACACACACACACAATGGCCCCGCCCAGGGTCAGAGACCCCAGGACCTGCTCGCCCCCCGCCTTGCTCCCCTCAAAGGAAACACTCCAGGCCCCTGAGCTCCGGGAGCACGTCCTCTCGCGCTCCTCCTTCTTGTCCCTTCCTAGGTGTGTCCCCTAAACCCAACCCTGCTTCCTTAGCATCCTTGGAGCTTGTGTTGAAGGTGGAATTGCTTTGTGGCAGCCTGCGGCCCTGGGCCGAGGAGGTGGCAGCTGTCAGAATGACGGCATCGAGATGAGCAGCCTAACGGTGCTGCCTCCGACCTCCGCTGGGGCCGCTCCCGGCACCATGCGCCCCCGGCACCGGAAGGGTGTTACAGCTTGCTTTGTTTGTTTTGTCTTCAGATTTGGAACTTGGCCACGAATCGCCTCACTTTCCTGAACTCTTTCAAAATGAAAATGTCTGTGATTTTAGGAATTATTCACATGACTTTTGGAGTCATTCTGGGAATATTTAACCACTTGTAAGTACAAATTGTGTAAAAGCAATGTTTCTAGGCCTAGTTTGGCATTCATTGTTTTGCCCCAGGGTGGTGGACGGCACAGACCAGGGTGGCCGGTGGTGGTGTCACGCTGCGCAATTCCGCAATTCCGGTTGGCGACACAGCTTTTCAGCTGTTTTGTTGGCTCTTTCACGCAGCGGATGTTGACCGAGCACTGAGCACGTCATGCTCAGCAGCGCACTTGTGCCAGGGCCCGGGCAGGGAGGGCAGGAGACAAGGCTCTTCCATGTTTGAGTGAGGGGGACAGGCAACCTGTGTTCCTGTTCATTCAGAGACTTGATTTTTCTCATTTTGTTTTATTTTTTTATAAATTAGGAAACTCTTTGTCTGTGAGAGCTAGTGTAGTGAGAGAAAGGGGTTGTATCTTTTTTCTCTGACTGGACCTGCTGGTGTCCTCACACTGCTCTCCGTGATACCCCTGAGTCACTGGTGTGAGTCTAGAGGAGAATGTCGAGGGGCTGAGGTGGGCTTCCTCACGAGAAATTGACTGTTTATCTCAGTCCGGTCTTTTTTGTGGTTGATGGGCTACTTTTTTTCCAGGCATTTCAGGAAGAAGTTCAATATCTACTTGGTTTCCATCCCAGAACTTCTCTTCATGCTCTGCATCTTCGGGTACCTCATCTTCATGATCTTCTACAAGTGGCTGGTGTACTCCGCAGAGACCTCCAGAGCTGCCCCCAGCATCCTGATTGAGTTCATCAACATGTTTCTGTTCCCAGGGAGTGAGACTAGCGGCCTCTATTCGGGCCAGGTGAGGGGACTTCACCACCCCCTGAGCTGACAGGCAGCCCTCCCGCAGCCTTTTCTGTGGGCCAGGGGACAGTGGCCGGTACTCTCTCCAGGCCTGCCCAGCACACGGGGCTGTGCTCCTCCCTGTGGCGTCACAAAAGGGTGCCAGCCTGCTTCAGACACTGTGCTGGGGGCGCTGGACATGCAGCAGAACTCGGACCTGCCACCATGCAGGAGCTGTCTGAACGTGTCATTGGTGGGTTCCAGAGGGCAGCCTGGTACCCCTATTTGTCCGGTTTCTTTGAGATCAGTCTCTGACTGAGGCTGGTCATCAGGGCGTCGGCACCTGGACCACACAGCATGGCAGCTCTCTCCGGAACTGGCTTCTCCGTCCCTGTGCGTTTGTGTGGTGCCACCCGTGTGCAGCGAGGCACAGTGGCTGAGAGCATGGGTTCCAAGGGCTGCCTGCACTGCCCGCCCCCAGGCCTGCTGTTCCTTCTGAACACAGTACTTGACTGCTGTGCCTTGGTCCCCTGGTCTGTAAAATGGCCTTGAAAACGGGACCCACTTGTTAGCAGAGTGCCTGGCTCCCCCCACTCGCTCGGGGACGGGAGCGCATGCTGTCCAGTCTTGGCGCCGTGACAAATGCCCCAGCACCCTGCCTGCAGGGCGTTGTGGAGGATGTCGGGGGCCTCGTGGCACAGTGTCCGAGGGATGCAGGAGTCCTCCCTGTTGTCACTGTCACAGCCCCGGTGCTCTTGAGCCAGGGGGCACCTGTGTTTTCGAGTCTCGACCCCGGCACGTTGGGTTTGCTGACCGCTCGCAGCCGTGAGTCCAATCTGAAGCTCCGTGTTGCTGACCATGGGCTTCCCGGGGCACTGCAGATGGGCATCCTTTATGAACAGTTTGAGTTTTCCCTCTTGTATTTCTCTTGTTGATTCTAGAATTGCATTCTGTCATTATTTTTGGAGCCTTTGCAGAGCGACACAGGTTAGGCAGACACAGCAGAGCTCAGAGTGGCGCAGGTGCTGGGGACAGAGAGCTCAGGGAGGGATCACCTCTCTCCAGGGCAGGTAGTGTCTTTCAGGTGGCTCAGGGCCTCGGACACACACCTGGTCTGCCTGACCGTGCAGCTCATGACCTGGATGTGGTTCTGCCCACAGCCCCCACTCCTGTTGGCACTTCCGGGCAAGGGTGCTGGTCATGCAGGACAAGAGCTCACACACGGATACTGTCACCTGTGGCCCAGTGGGGCACATGGCTCTGGGAACCCATGTTTATCGGGGAGGGTCCCAGACAGGGCTGCGCAGGGGACAGCGCCCCCATCTGGTTGTCTGTTTAACACCTGCCTCCCGACCCTCTAACCCACCCCCGCCGCAGTGGCTGTGCCAACGTGCATCTGCTTCTCTCCTGAGTTATTTTTAAATAACTGCAAAACCTCTCCCATTTTAAGGAAATGTTTTTAGTTTTCTGAATGCTATTTCCATATTTTTCATGTGTACAAGTTCATATTCCTGAAATAGTCACTGTAGCTAAAAAAACCCAGAACCAAGGATATAGAAAAATGTACAGTATCTTCTGTATTTTCCCATGGACAGTGTTTTTGGATATAGTAGCTGGAGGTAATAGCTAGAGTTTGACTACTCAGAATTTTTCTATAAATTCCTTCCTGGTCCAAACGAAAGCCTATTTTGCCGTTCTCAGCAGGGCTGGCCACCAGCGCCAGAACTCCGCTGTGGGCTTCAGACCGGGCCCGCTGGCCGGCTTCCGCCTGCTTAACGTTCCTTGTTAATGAATAAAGGGGCATTCGATTTGTTTTCCACTGATGCAGTCAAGTGCGCCGCAGACGCCGTGGCTCGTGTGCGCACTGCCGTTGACTCCCTCCTTCTGCGCCCCCAGGAGCATGTCCAGAGGCTGCTGCTAGCCGTCACCGTGCTGTCTGTGCCCGTGCTCTTCTTGGGGAAGCCCCTGTTCCTGTTCTGGCTGCACAACGGGCGCAGCTGCTTCGGGGTCAGCAGGGTGAGTGTGCATTCGGGCGTGTGTCTGTGGGTGGTGCACAGGGTCTCTTGGCTACAGAACGTTTGGTGAAGAAAACATCTTTCAGAGTTCCCCGGTCTCTTGTTCAAAGCCAAAGCTTCCTTGATTTAGACCTTGGGGTTGCCTGTTCAGCAGACGCCAAACACCTGGAGCCAGAGCCGGCCGTGTCTGGGTGCAGAGACAGGCCCCGCTGCCGGGGGCAGGCCTGCTAGCGGTTTGAACCGAGTCCTGCCAGTCAAAATGTTTTATTTATTGTTCTTGCCTCTTGTTTTTTTCCCCCTCAAAAGTATTTTCATTAATATAAAAAAAAACTTAATTATAGAAATTGTGGAAAATGTAGAAAACAATGAACCGTGTTAAATTTTTCTCTAGACTCTTCTCTATGTGTCTAGTTTCTCATTTTATTTCCTTTTTTAAGAATTGTGGTAAAACAAACACGATGCATTTTCTTTCTCACTCGTGTTCAAGTGCGTGCAGTCAGTGGCACGAGGCACACTCAGGCGGTGGTGCAGCCACCCCTGCCACCCTCCGTCTCTAGGACAACCTTCTTCCCAAACAAAACTCCGTCCCCACAAAACACTCACCCTGAGTCCCCCTTCCCCTGCCGCCTGGCTTTGTGAGTCTGTGAGTTGGATTGCCCTCAGCGCCTTGTCTGTCCTCTGCACTGCCCCCCACTCCCCCCAGTAGAGTGGCCTCCAGGTCCTTCCAGGAGCAGCCTGTGCCAGAGGCTCCTCCCTCTTCCAGGCTGATTGTGCTCCACTGGGCACCGACTGCCCTTTGTTGATGGGTTTGTCCAGCAGCAGACACTTGGGTTGTGTGTGCCTGTCAGCTGTTGTGAACAGTGCTGCTGTGAACATGGTGTGTAAGGATGTCTTTGGGGCCTGCTCCCAGATGTGGGGGTGCTGGGTCGGGCTCTGGCTCCCTGCTCACTGTTTGAGGAGCCGCCGCCCAGGGTCCCACGGCAGCAGCACCCAGGTTTCTGTTCCTTTATGCCCTCACTGACACGTGCTTTTTCAAAAAATTTTGTGTTTGCATTTTTTTATTCTTTCTTCTTTGTGCTTTTTCACATAGTAGTTATCCTAATGGGGACAAAGTGCTCACTTTCCTTTAAAGAGTGTTTTCCCCCTGAAGAGACTAAAGTCAGGAAGAGAAGTGAGGGGGCTCTGCCTTGGGTTGGTCTCAGCCGTGGCTTCTGATGGCAGTGCTGACTGTGTCTGTGTGTTTGCCAACAGGGCGGCTACACGCTCGTGCGGAAGGACAGCGAGGAAGAGGTGTCTTTGCTGGGGAGCCAGGATGTGGAAGAGGGGAGCAGCCGTATGGAGGACGGGTGCAGGGCCGTGACCAGTGAGGAGGTAAGGTGTCCCTGGACCGCAGGGAGCGCAGACCCGCCCTGAGCCCTCTTAGAGGCAGCTGTCACTGAGAGAGCTGCGCTGAGAGTCTCCTACAAACCAGTGAGAAGGCCTCAGGTGGTGTCTGCTGGTGGGCACAGGTGTGCTGGCCGCCATCTGGGAAGGTGTCTTTGGACCGAAGAACAGAGCGGGTGCTGCATGAACCATAAGGGACTTCATTCTCAGGGAGTTTCCTCACAGGAGGCGGGGTCGGGGCAGACAGGCAACCCGGCTGCCTGTGTGGGCGAGCTCTGCTCCCCGGCCCCGGCTGCAGGACCTTTGATGGTGGGACTCAGGTGCTGACGATGACAAGACAGGGGGACAGAATGCAGTACGCACCACGGGCCGCACCTCCCAGCGGCCTTGCAATGGTGATTGCTTGTGATCGATGCTGTCAGCAGCTGGTCGTGCCATTCTGGCCATTAAGGACAAAAATGTTTTTGGTGCCACTGTCTGGGACACCAGTGACCATCAGCTGGGGGCGCTGGGACGCTTTCTCAGGAGGGTGAGGTGGGACGCAGCACGACACTTGCTTGAGGTGGAATGGGGACCCAGAGGTGGAGTTTGTGCTGTTCAGGTGGACCTCTGTCCAGGGGGTGAGCCCGACGAGTGTGCATGTCACAATGTCATGCCCTGGAAATTTCCGTGAAGTTACTAACCAGTGTTACTGCAACAAACCTAAACGAGCAGATAAAACAGAAGCAAAGCAACCGTGATTCACAGCTTTCCAGATGCTCATGTGGCCTCACAGTTGTCGTCATGATGTCAGGTTCCGGCTTTCCTTCCGTTGTTTCCATTCTGTAGTGGGGTCTGTGGTGTGACCGTTGTAAGCTGTGACACTCGATGACTGCAGGGTTAGGAAGACTCTCGTCTGGGTCAGCCCTGTCCTGCAGCCGGTTCACACTGGCTTCCAGGGGAGTCTGCTGCTCCCGGCAGGGCGGAAGCCGCGCTGGCCTCAGGGTGGTTGGTTTGTGGACTCCAATTCCAGGAAACCGGGGTTGGTTTTCTGTGCACGTGCACTTCCCGTTCTGAAGCCAGGGGGCTCCATGGTGTTGGAACTGTGGCCGCAGCCAGCGCTGGACTTCCTTTCTTTCTTTACGTCATGTGACCAGCATTTTTCTTCTCTCTCTCTTTTTTAAAAATATTTTATTTACTTATTTTTAGATAAAGGGAAAGGGAGGGAGAAAGGGAGGGGGAGAAACATCGATGGGAGGGGGAGAAACATCGATGGGAGAGAGAAACATCTCGTACGCACCCTGACTGGGGACTGAACCCACAACCCAGGCCTGTGTCCTGACCAGGCATCGAACTGGCAACCCTTCGTTTTGTGGGGTGACACCAAGCCCACTCAGCCACACTGGCCAGGGCTGTCCTGGGCTTATTTTCTTCAGTCTTTCAGAGAGAAAAGCACTCTTAACTGCTCACGACTATTAGGGAAACTTACGAGGAAGCTGTGCTTGGCCTGGCTAGGGTCACTTCAACAGCAGAAATTAATTGCTCACAGCTCTGGGGGCTGGAAGTCCAAGGTCAAGGTGTTGGCAGGGTTGGCTTCTCCTGAGGCTGTTCTCCTCAGCTTGCAGATGGCTGCCTTCCCCGTGTCCTCACACTGTCGTTCTCTGTGTGCACTTATCCCTGGGGCCCCTCTCTCTTCCCATGTGGCCTCCAGGACTTTTGATGAGGGCCTGGGCCATATGATTTCATGTAGTCCTCATTCACTTTCCGAAAGCCCTGTTCTCCAAACACAGTTGCATTGGGACTTACTCAGAGTGATTCAGAAGTCACTCTGAATTTCAGGGAGCACAGTTCAGCCCATCACAGCTGTGACTGGGGGTACAGGATTAGACAGAGAGGAAGCAGTTCCCCCCAAAGAAGAGAGGCGCACAGCTGGGCAGACAGGACCCAGCACTGTGCTGCTCTGGTATGCTGGATTTTCTTGGAAATTCCTTTGGCTCACCAAGGAAGATGGAATCAAATTTCTTGTCATCAATGTTTTGTAATCATTGGTAATTTAGTGTTTTGTTTGGGACGATGGGTTAATTCCAAGGAACATGACCATGAGTGTCCCTGAGTCCAGTGTCCTGAAGCCACTTCACGCTCGGGCCCTGTGCCATCCCCCTGGAGGAGCTTGCAGCCAGCTCACTTGCATCTGCGCCCCACACACGCACGCTTACCCTGTGGCCGGGACTGGCCCCGTTCCCTGAGGTGTTCCATGGTCTTTGAGGCTGGCTCAGGAACCTTGGGCTGCATGGCATCCTGGTTCTAGTCCAGCCCCTCTGATTCCTCATGAGAAACGGGGGCCTGGGGTGGAAGGGCTGGCGAGCAGAACTCCCATCTTGTGATTCCCTGTTCCTCACACCCTAGCACCTTCTCAGCAGTATCCCAGACACCAGTTCCCATGTGCTGAGAGTGGAACCGACTCGTAACCGGTGGCAGCGTGCGTGTGGCACATGGACCCTAACCGCGCCATGTTGTCTCTCCCGCAGTTCAACTTCGGAGAGATACTGATGACCCAGGTGATCCACTCCATCGAGTACTGCCTGGGCTGCATCTCCAACACCGCCTCCTACCTGCGGCTCTGGGCCCTCAGCCTGGCTCATGCACGTAAGTGTTGCCTGCAACACTGCGGCCGGCTCCCCGGCACGTTTTAAATTTGCCAGGGAAGCCCAGTGCCATCTTTCCGATCTGCTGCAAATTGTTGGGACTTACCTACTGACCACGTGGAGCCCTGGGGTGGCCTCTTGGCCTTGGGCTGCTGTGGAAACCCCAGAGCTAGGAGGGCCTGGGAAGGCCTGGGGACTTGCAGCACTGACACTGTCACGCTCTCTGCTGTCACCACGATTGCTCTTGTTGTCGCTGGCACTTTATTCAGGTCCACCTTCCCAAGTAGGAGTGTGCGTTTCTCCCAAGCAAGTCCTAAAGCCGTGCTGGCCTGTGGTTTTGATGACAGGTGGTCCTCCCTGTGCATGGTTCTCATGACACTCAGCCACATGACATACATGCCCCACAACGGGGTGTCTCCACAGTGCAGAGTCCCGCCTTCACTGCTGGGTCACCGTGAGTACGCACGTGCGCTCCGTGATCAGTGCCCAGTCCCTCGCTCCTGGCAGTCTGCTGGGGACAGGTTGGTCCCTGTGCCTGTGTCGCATTCACACGCAGACAGCAAAGCATTGGTGGCTCGCCTCCCTGTGCACCAGTGGCAGGCCCAGGTGACACCTTCCAGAATGGGGGACCGAGTGAGGGAGGTGGCCAGCAGAGGGCAGGGTGCAGTCGGAGGCAGACGGTAGTGATGCCTTCGTGGCCTGAACGTGCCTGGGGGAGTGGGTGCGGCCCCCATTCGGGGACCCAAGGCAGCCCGTCCGCCTGTCCAGAGAAAGGAGGGGAGTGCTCGTGAAGCAGAAGATGCAGACATCCCAGGAGACATGATGCTCGGGGACGCGGGAGGCCTTGGGGACATGGGAGCTACAGAAGCTCCCAATGCTGGGAGCTGACCCAGACTCTGAGGTGTGCGGGATGACAGGCCGAGTGTCGGCAAGACGCCCACACCATGTTGGGGCCCAGCCCCCCCAGGTTCCAGGAGGCGAAGGCACAGTGTTCAGACCACCCTGGATGCGTTTTTTCTTTTTTTTGTAAAAAAAGGCAATTTAATACTCAATGTTTCCTATGTTTTAAAAATAGATTTCTTTTCATTTTTTTATGCATTCATAAACCAACAATAAAGCATTTTTAATGGTTTGACAAAAACCCTCCAAGGCATGAGGACAAGGGCAGCGGTTTCCCTTGACCGCTGAGCCTGCTTTGGGTGCCCTGGCTGCTGTGTGGTGGGTGGGTCAGTTGCTCTCGCTGCTGCGCTGCTGGGTGGGGCCTGCTCGTGCTGGCAAGGACTCAGGGTGATGGAGAGGGTTTATGTTTGCTCTCGTTGCACCGGTGTTTTTACGGGCGTAGCCATGAGTTTGGGGTTTCGTGGCTGGAAGGGATCTGGTCTGTCGTCTTCATTTCACAGAGAGGAGGACACTGAAGCCCAGTGAGGGTGGGTGCTGGCGCAGGGACACCCGGTTGGTCACCTGTGCCACAGCCAGGACCGGGCGCCCAGCTTCCTCCCTCCCGGCCCAGAGCTATGTTGGGACAGAGCAACCCAATCCCAGTTTGGCCCCAGAGCTCTCACTGGGAGGCCGGCCTCCTCTGTCCCTGGCCTGTCTGCTGCTCCGTGTTTGAGATGGTTCACATGAGGAGCAGGTTACACGTGTGTTCTGGTAGAGGTGGGAATGTCAGTTCACTGATAGCAGCTGGGACTCGTCAGAGGAAGCCCAGTCCTGCGAGCTGACTGAGGTGGCGCTTGAGCAGGAACGGAAGCTGACCCTGCACACTGCTTCCTCCGCAGAGCTGTCTGACGTCCTGTGGGCCATGCTGATGCGTGTGGGCCTCCGGGTGGACACCACCTACGGGGTCCTGCTGCTGCTCCCCGTCATTGCGCTCTTCGCAGTTCTGACCGTTTTCATCCTTCTGATCATGGAAGGGCTGTCTGCATTCTTGCACGCCATACGCCTCCACTGGTGAGTGGGAATGGGGTGTGGGAACTATTATTTAAAAACCCCTAGCTCCTTCCCTGCGACATGTGTATATGAAACCCTCCCAAACTTCTGTGCTTAATTTAGGCTAGTCCTTCCTAACGTTGGGATCGGTGTTCTGATCCCCTGACTGATCATTGGGTTTTGTTTCTGAACTGTTACCACTGGCAAGTAAAAGCAAGTTTACGCTTGCCAGATAATTATGAAGAGTCATATTTTCAGTTCACTTTGGGCCTGAGAGATTGCTTTACCTTGTAAAATACCTCACATGTTTCTGAATGTTTTACAGCGTATGTCAGGTTACTCGCCTGCGTATCCAGACACCAAGGCGGGGGAGAGGATCGCGGTGCAGGGTGTGGGGTGGCGCAGCACGTTGGCGTTTCTGCTGCGCGCTGAGAAAGCCAGCGTGGGGTGGGTATGCACGTGGGTTTCACCTGAGTGCAAATAATTTCTGCCAAGGGCACGTATGGAACGAAGCAATTTCAGTGCAGGAACTTTTTTTTTTTAAACTTAATAAAAGTTGTTTTAGGAAATGTGATTTGCAACGTTTCTTTAATATATGGAATTTTTTTCTTTTAGGGTAGAGTTTCAGAACAAATTCTACGTTGGTGCGGGCACCAAATTTGTTCCTTTCTCGTTCAGACGCCTTTCGTGGAAGTTCAGTGACGAGGTGGCGTGATAGTGTTGCTGTGTCCGGCCAGCTCTCAGAGTGACAGAAAATTATCATGTTGTAGAAATTCACTTATGTCAGATTTATGATAGGGAAAATTCTGTCTTCATTGATTGCCTTATGGTATAGCCAAATAATTCTGTAAGATATACCTCTTCCTCATGTTAAATATTTTGTAAAGTTTATCAATTTTAGATACATAAATTTATTTCAGTTTTTATGATGAGCAAATATAAGTTAATGCCAAAAGTTATGTTAAAGTTATTTTTTAAAATATAGACTTGGGGGAGAGAAGTCCATGCCAAATGGCTAATTGAAAATGGTCTTAGATACTTAATGCCTTTTCACCTTACTAAAAAAAGAAAAAAAACCAGAGTTATTCTGTCACTTGAAGTCAGATAATATTTTCCAACGGCTGAAGTATAGTTTTTTAAAAACTTTAATGATGGATAATCAAGACATGTTATTCTGCTTGACTAAAAGTATGTGAACATTTTTTATTGTATGCTGTCTAGAATTACGAGTAGAAGATGGTTTCTACGATTTTGTCTTGTTTTATAATTGGGGAAATGGAGTAATAGAACCTATAACAAGTGGTTATCCTACTTGTATATATTTTTAAAGACCTCGCACCCTGTTATCCCTCCACAAAACCAGTGATGATAATTGTGTGTGTTTGGAAAGAAGCCGTACACGGAGCCTTACAGTGCGGTGTGCCTGGCGGGGGTGCAACGCGGGCAGGGTTTGAACGTGAGGGACCAGCTTGGCTGGTGAAACTGAACCTGAAGGGGTTTGTACTGAGTGAGGGAAAGGTAAAAAGCAGTCTTCTGTGTATTTTTATAACAAAATATAAGTTAAGGTATTTTACCATGAAGAGATTGAAACCTACCCTTGAGCACAGGACATTGATAATTGTTTTACTTTCAGACTAAGTCTAAATAAAGGTCTGACGAAGGCATTTGGAGTTAATTTAAACTTTAAAGTAATTGTTAAACTAAACTTTAAAACTAACTGTTAGCCATTAATTTATAGTCTTTAGTTTAAGTTCTCCTGCTCCCTTGACCTTTAGCTTTAAATGAATGCCTGTCCTATTGAACATTCTGATCTATCTTCTTGTAAATTATGCTCATTTTTCATATTTTATTGTAACTGATTTAAGATAATTATTTTCAAAAAGAAATCTGCAGTATTTTCATGTTCTCACATTTTCTGTAACGTGCAAAGGCTCATTTGTCACTGTCCTCCTCGCCCTGGCTGGTGGGAGAGCATGGTGTTTTCTTCACAAGCTAAAATGATGCTGGCGCTGAATTCAAGCATCTCTCTGGGTGATTCCAAGGCCTGTTTGCTGAGGGGCGTGACCCGAACATTATGACATAGCTGTGACTCTGACATTAAACTTTTTAAAATGTAGTAAAAATTCTACGCTGCTCCTCCATGAGATGTTACCCAAAACCATCTGGAATTACTGGATCTTGTCCTTGATATTAAAATAGCAAACATAAAAGGGTCCCAGTGAAACTCTGGAAAGTGATTCTGCTGTTGGAGTTCCTCTAGAAAGCTGGACAGTTTTGGGGGTGAGTACAAAATCTGAATAACGCTGTCCAGGTTCAAACTTGTCCCTCCAAGGGTCTGTTGTAATAAAATGGTGGCTGATTCACCCCAGGAAAGTCCTGATTTCTGGGCACTACTAACTGATGAGGGAATGCAAGGCGCGCAGCACCTGCTGGAATGTGTCGTGGCCCCACTGCTAATAGTCTTGGGAGCCACTTTTAAATTCTAATGAACGCCTCTTCCCAGGGGAAGGAATGGAGAGCAAGGGGCCATTTTTTCACTTGAAACTGTAGAATGTCATTATAGTAAACGTTAATAGTCCTAAAAGAACTCTTTAGAAATATGGTTTAATGGTGTCTCTTAGGCACCAGGGAAAATTTTACTTCTGGATACAGCTCTTGGTTCCAGGGACCTGTTTATAGAGCATTCACTTTGTTTGGCTTGTAAGCCTTTGGTAGGATTGTTGTGTTACAGTTCTCAGCACAGACTTGATTCTCTCCACAGCAGATCTCAAGAGGAACAATGGTCATTGCCTAAATGATGCTAAATACATTTACTTCCCTAAAGAGAAGTGTCACGGCGACCACGCCTTCCAGTTCTCATTCTCTGTGTTAATGGAGTCCTAAAAACCCAGGGGATTCCTTCAGGGAAGGAGTCACTGGCTTCATCCCACAAGGTGACTTAATCACGTCCATTAAGAAGTGCAAAGGTGTCTGATCAGGTCACTGAGCCCTGCGTCCTTGCCGTCCTTGCCGTTCATTGTGGGTACAGCTTTGAAAAGATACCTTTCACTGGGTGCCCTTCTACCCTCACTGCTGGATTGGGCATTTTAAAGCAACATTCTAGTCTCAGTTTTCAACCTGTAATAGTTTAAGAAGTCATAGCATATAGTATAGGTAGCTCTTATGGACATTTTAGAATCTTGTTCATTTTGGAAAACCACACAAAAAAATAACTTCAACAACTGTTCTTTAGTCTGCATTTAAAAACAATAAAATTTCTTGATTAAAATTTTAAAGCCAGGTTTGCTTGCATGTCATCTGGTATATTTCCAGCAAGATTAATTTGAGATAATGAAAATAACACGGTTCCGAGTGATAGTTTCCTGATAACCAGGCCGTCTATGCTGAGCTTTGGTTTAACATGTTAAGAAATACTTAGAACTTGCCACTTATTTCCTACAGGGAAAATGGAAATCTAGGGGCTCAACTCTCTGCGAGGGGAAACAACAGTGAGCAAGTCCCAGCTCCCCAAATGCATGAAAGGCCAAGTTTGCATCTTCCTATCATTATCAAACTTCTTTTTACTGATGAACAATAAATATATATTTTTAAAATGTGAGTGTTTTGCTTTATTACACCCTGATTTGGCTAGGAAGCCAAAACACTTGGCTCCTGTGACTCGAAAGCCTGTAAAGGAACTAGTCCCTTCTTGGACCTCTTCCCAAGGTATCTGCCCTTCTGACGTCCTTTAACCCATAGCAGCTACGGGGAGGGAGGGGGCGGGTGCTCAGACAAATCCTTCCTGGTCTTCAGCTTTGTCTCTGCCACCTCAGGGATACTGTAACCTTGTCTGGTCACCTCTTGCTGCGATTTCCTTTACAGCAGCACGGACAGAACGCTGGCACAGGGTCCACTGCCAATGTTCACAGTGGTCTGAGAGCAGCTCCCGGCTTCCGAGGAGCATGAGTGCAACTCAGCAGCTGGGCTCGGAGGAGGGTGGACCCACATCGTAGGGGGAAGGTCCCCTCGCCCCACAGCGCTGAGGCTTGGGAGGGTTCAAAGGGTTCGCCGTCACCCTCCCTCTGGCGTCTGGGTTCTCGCCTTGGGAGCGCAGGGGCGGTGTGTGGGCTTGTCCCGAGACAACGTGCGCCGGTGCCCGCGACAGCGGCAGCCGTTGTCCGGGCGCCCGTTGCTAGCGGGGTCGTTGCCAAGGACGCCCGTCCGCTACGCTAGGCTCCCTGGGTGCTACCCTTCTTGGCGCCATGGACGACCTACGGGTGCTGTGGATGCGCGACCGCGTATACACGGCTTTCGGCCTCACAGACCCCCAGCTCTTTGAGGACCTGATGACCCGCGACGACGGTGAGGCCGAGGACCTCATTCTGCACTTCCTCAACCAGGCCAGCGACGAGGAGGCCGCCGCCACGCTCTTCTTCTACCGCAAGGTGGTGCCCGAGGAGGTGGAGGTGGAGATCGGTGAGCGTGCGGCCGCCCCTCCTGCCGCTTTCTCCCTGCCAGGGCCATGGACCTGTGCCGGCTGACCTCGGCCTCCGCTGCAGGTTGCAGACGGTTATGGTCGCCGGCCCCGGCTCCCACAGTCTACTTGGAAAGGCAGCCTGGAATGAACAGTCACAGCAAACGCTTATTTAGTGCTTAGTCTGTCCCAGATGCAGTTCCAAACGGTTATGTCAACTCATTAATGCTATGAAATGGGAGTATTGTTACCCCATTTTACACAGGAGCAAACTGCCGCCCAGAGAGGCTTGAACAACTCACCCACCTAAGTCACATAGGCCGTGTAGATTCAAGAGTAGGACCCCTGCCCAGTGATGGGCTGTAGATGTGAGAGAAGTGGCCCTAGGAACGGGGCTTCACCCTCCCTCTCCTTGACAGGGGCAGGGGCTGTGGAGGGTTGGAAGAGCAGTCCTTTCTATTTCCTGAGGCTCCTGACATGCAATCATAAAGCAATGCCTGAACGAGATTCCAAAAACTACAGTGCATTTGCCCTCTCGGGGT
This sequence comes from Anoura caudifer, assembly GCA_004027475.1. NCBI lineage: Eukaryota > Metazoa > Chordata > Mammalia > Chiroptera > Phyllostomidae > Anoura > Anoura caudifer. Next base: position 152,338 of record PVKU01002151.1, on the reverse strand, counting down.
AGCTCAGTTGGTTGGATGTGCCTTGCTGCTGGTTCCCTCCAGTCAGGGCATGGGCAGAAATCAACCAGGGAATGCAGGAATCCTGTGGGTAACAGCTGTCAGTTTGGTGTGTATCCTGCCAGATCTTTTCCAAATCAATCTAGCTATCTCCGTACCTTTCTCTCTCTGTATAATGGTATACGTATAATGGTAATATACGTAAAGATAGAAAATTCCTAAACTCATAAATAAGGTCATTACATACAGGGTCCGGCACAAATAATACCCTTTTTTATTACAAAATCATAAGCATGTCATTCTGTAACATAACAATATTGTACTCAAGCACACCATATGATATTTTAGGTGAACTATTCAAATTAAAATGATAAATTATTACATCCATATTATTACCCTACCAACTACACTCAAGCAGGCCTTCCTTCTGCCAGACCCTGTATATATGTGTGTGTATATGTATATATAATATGCACATATACATATTCATACATGTATACATATACATACATGTGTACACTTTCTGTGGGATAGGTGTATAAAAATGAGGTTGCTGCTTTACTGGGTGTGTGCATTTGCAGTGTGGGTAGGTCCTGCCAATCTGCTCTTCGGAAAGGCCCTGCCAGCCCACGCCCAATGTCAAGAGGTGCCTTGTGTTCCAGGAGCCTCACCACCACCAGATGTGGTCAATCTTTATATTCTTTCCTATAGATGAATGGCAGATGCGCTTCCTTATGCTAGTTGACATTTCAGTCCTTAGTGGAGCTGAGCGTCTTTTTTTTTAAGACTTTATTTATTTATTTTTAGAGAGAGGGGAAGGGGAGTAAGAGAGGGAGAGAAACATCAATGTGTGGTTGCCTCTCATGTGCCCCCCATTGGGGACCTGGCCTGCAACCCAGGCATGTGCCCCAACCGGGAATTGAACCCCCTGCTTCACAGGCCCATGCTCCATCCACTGAGTCACACCAGCCAGGGCCTGAGCGTCTTTTTAAATGCGTTTTGTTCATTAATGTTTCCTCTGGGCTGGTTGTCACTATGTGATCATTCTTGTGTCCTTCGTCTCCGGGAGAATTTGTGCAAATCTTCTTCCCTGAGTCAATTAAGGCTGTCTTGGGTACCTGGGATATTTCTGTATGACTGTGTTGGTTTACAGACTGGCCCCCAGACATGGAGAGCAAGGAGAGATGGAGAAGGGCAGATGGAGAGGTGAGAGGTTTAATAAGCAAGGGGGCTACCCCTGCGGCTCGTTTTGGGTGCCAGCAAAACGAGGCCATCTCAGCCCGCCATGATCTTAGTTTATAGAGAGGCCTCCGCTCAGCTCAGTCACGGACACCATTCAGAAGGTCTCAGCCCCAAGTAGCTCTCAGGTTGCGTCCTTGAAAACTCCTCCCGCCGCAGGAGGGTGGGCAGAACCTACGTTACACGCTGAGTGCAGGGAGGGTGAAGGGCAGCCAACTGCTCCCGGCCAACTTCCGGGTCAACTGGGGTCACCTGTGCTCAGAGGCCTCCAGCGGATTTACCAGCGCGGCTCTGCCGCCTCACCTGGTCCCTCGGCTCCCTGGGCTCTCGCATAGTGAAACCGTCATGTTTTTTTTTTTTTTCTTTCTTTCCATATACGTGGCTGTGAAGACGGCGACGTTCCTGCCGCGTCTGAGGAGGAAAATGAGGAAGAAGAGGCCGAGCCTCAGCAAGTTGGGGTCATTGATAAAACGTCAGGTGTGGTCTTAGGATGCGCTGGGCGGGCTGCACTGCGAAGGGGCCTGGACGGGACCCGGATGGTTTCCGCTTCTCACCGCGAGGGAGCCGGGACTTGGTGGGACGTATGGAGCGAGGACGCGGGGTGTCCGGGGGTATGTTGTTGGTGTCCCGGGGCTGCTGCAATGGGTGACCACGGATGGGCGGCGGCTCCTGGCCCTGGAGGCCGCAAGGTCAAAATTGAGCTGCCACCTGCTGTGTGGCCCCCGAAGGCTCCCGGGGAGCCTGCCTTCTTGCTCCCCGCGAAGGTGAGGTGGCGGGGTCAGTCCTGGGATATTTCCTCCTCTGGTCACATGGCTGTCCTCCCCTCCGTGGGTGTGCGGCGGGGAATCCCTCGGTGGGTGTGAATAGTCCGCACCTGGAGATCTGCCAGGGAGCAAGATCTCAGGTGCTCCTGAGAACCATGCCTTGCAGTTTCTTTCCTGCCTTTGAGGGCCCGGAAGGCAGGTTGCACGGAGGTGGCGGAAAGGCGGGGATTGGGTTAACAGGGTAGAGGGCAGTTGGCTTCAGGAGGGCCTTCAGTGGTGTGTTAACCGGAATGCACCACACAGCGGCAGGGCTCAGAGCAGACAGCCCTTCACTCCAGGCGTTATGTGCCTGGGGCGTGACAACCCCCATCCCTGCCCAGTTAGGGACTTAGGTTCAGAGCACCCTGTGAGGTGACTTGTCCTAGAAGCCCTCATTTCACCTGCACTTCTTTTTAAAAAAGATTTTAGTTTTGTTTTAGAGAGGAGAAGGGAGAGGGAGAGGAATATCAATGTGGTTGCCTCTGGAGCGCCCCCTCCTGGGGACCTGGCCCACAACCCAGGCACCTGCTCTGACTGGGAATGGAACCTGTGACCCTTTGGTTCGCAGGCCAGAGCTCCATCCACTGAGCACACCAGCCAGGGCATTATCCACACTCTTATGAAGGCACCACTCTCCGGATTTAGGGCCCACCCTGCTCCAGTATGACTTCGTCTTAACTACTCACATCTGCAAAGACTCTCGGTCCCAAAATGCTCACCGTCTGAGGTTCAGGGTGGACATGACTTTTGAGGGGGGTGGGCACTATTCCAGCCCATTGTCTGAAACGTGGAGCACCCATTCTTGTCCGGGCAGCATCTCAGACAGCTTACCCAGGAGCCCGAGGCGTATAATCAGTGCAGGAGTCCTCCCGATGTGTGAGCTGCACTTCCCATTTCTTTTGGCACATCTGAGACACACATTGGGGGTTTCACTGCTCACCAGTTGAAAGGTCTAAATCGGAGAAGTTTCTGGAGACACGCTTGGGTGTGCCATGACACTGCAGGCCCCCGCAGGCTTCGAGCCATCTCTCCTGTAGTGGCATGTATGTTGACCCAGGACTCTGCCGCAGCTGTTCTCATCTCAGGGTGACTTTGGCCCCCAGGGGACATTTGGTTGTCACAGCTGGGAGGTGGGTGCTACTGGCATCTAGTGGCCAGGGACGCTGCTGAAGATCCTGCAAAGCACAGGACAGCCCCCAGCCAGTAATGGCCCATCCCCAAATGTCAGCAGTCGAACATGGAGAAGCCTTGGTGCCCACCACCCACCTCACCAGCAGAGTGGCCCTTCCCTTTCCTGCGATCCCATGACTTGCCTTCCCTTATGAATAGCAGAAGCTGTAGGTTGGACACCTCAGGGTAACAAGCTCCTGAGTATTTGAAAATCGGAGGGGAGAAGGGATTTTAGGTATGTTCATTGTCTCTTTTGCTCTTTTTTATTTTACAAAAGAATTTATTTTGACCAAAATATAATACCCTCCATGGTAAAGACTGGGGACCACAAGTTTAGAAAGAAAGGCTGTACGTTACTAGTAAGGCTTGGCTTTTGATAAGACAGTGGTTCTAAGGACCACAGACAAGTAACAGGGTCTCCTCCTAATGCGCCCTGTGAACTTGTGAACAGGAAAGCTTGGGTGGGAGGCAGCTGCTTGGAGAGAAAGGTCAGGAAAGTCTTCAGCAAAGCAAAATAGTGTTACCTCCAAGTCAATACTTAAGTGTATTTTTTATCACGATAATATAATACATCACATAAAACTTGCCATTTTAACCCCTTCCATGTGTACAGCTCAGTGACATGGAGTGTACATTGAAGTGTATTTTTGACTGTGGGCTGTTAGCCGTGTTCTGACAATGGTAGCACTGCTGGCTGTAAAGCCTTCCGCCAGCCAGCGTGCCAGGCACTGCACCACACTACCCTCTGGTCCTCCAGAGTCTGTTCAGTGGGTGTTGCTGTCCAATTTTATGGATGATAAAGCCAGTAAAATAGTAGGGAGGATTCAGACCCCACACGTTGGTTTGATTCTGAAGCCACCCCGATGGTGTTCAGAGCCTTCGAAGTGAGAGCGGAATTGTCCAGGGAAGGTCTCTCTTCTCTGTAATTATTGGATTCATCCGAAACTCTCAGCGCCATGCCCGGTGCCCCCTGTGGTTTCTGGATCTTTCCCAGTAACAGTGCGCTATGTGACCATTTTTATTTTTTCACCCCTCCGCAAACTTCGAGTTTCATAGTGGAAAAAGAGTAAATATTACCATGTTAGCTGTAATTCTCATCGTGATGATAAATCTCCTTTTTAAGTAAAACTCTGGTAAGTCACTCAGTGGACACTGTAGTAGAAGACACACACACACACACACACACACACACACTAAATCTCTGATTGAGCACCTGCCAAAACCACAATATAAATCTCCTAGTTATAATGTGAGTCTGGGCTACGATAGACCCATTTGTAAATGCAAGTAGAGCTTTTTGGGGCCACACCTGTTAAATGAAATACGTTGTACAGAATGCACGTCTGGTCTGATGGAAGAGAACCCAGCTTTCTGATTGGTGCATCTTGCTCATTGAATAATGTTTTGCAGTTAAGAATTTGCTGTTGAAAAGCAGTTCCACACTTCCGTCTTTAATCAGCATAGAGGGTGCAGAAGTGGACAAAGAGAATTTGGAAAACTTGCCTGTCAAGGTATGCGTGCTTTCTTCCCCTTGGGGGGTGATGGGACTTTCCTGCCTTCTGATGCATCTGAGTAACTGACACCGTTTGGACAAGGGACACACCGTGTGGGAGTGGAGATGGTAGACTTCTGTGCGGGGGTCCCAGAGGCCGTCCTCGGGCGGAACATTGTACTGCAGCGGCCCCCAGAGCCCAGATGGCTTCTAGACTTGAGGCTGCAGTTTATTTCAGTGTGAGAGTGCAGACCAGAGTCCATAGGGTCAGGCAGGCAGGGCAGAGTCAGTGGAACACAGTGCGAGCTTCCCGGGGGGAGGAAGTGGACACAGCCCGTTCTCCTGGCAGCTCTGTGTGACTGCTTGTATGAAGTGCTGCCAATCAGGGAAGCGCACCTGAGCCCTGGCGTTCAGGGCTCTCACTGGGGTCCGTCACACAGGCATGAGGTGCCGCGTGTCCAACCTTGGTTCCTCAGTCTCCAGCACCCCAGAGGTCAGACTGCTGAAGTGTGAGTCTGGGCCCTGGGCAGACAGATAGCAGCATCACCGGAAATCTCTTCGTGTTCGTGTTTACTCTCCAACAGGAGGACCCAAGTCCCCAGGTATAGAAAGGCTCTCAAGTCAGGCAGGATGTTCCACAGTCTTGGAGGTTATCACCCAGGGGCTGGTCAAAGGCCAGACTGAAAACCTCGGCAGGTGCAGGGTTTGGGCAGCCCGGACCAGCTGAGCTGGCCCTTTCCAGTGCAGATCCCGGGGGTGGGGGTGGGGTTAAAGCTGAGATGCAGGCGTTTGGCCAGACCGGCCTGATCTGTGCTGAGTGAGGCCACACCGACCCACCCTAGGTGCGCGGCCCGCCCCCAAAGCTGGGCCAGGCCTGGGCGGTTGCAGTTCGTGGCCTGGGGAAACAGCTGGGGTGGCTGGCCCAAGTGCGGCTACGTTGGAAGTCAGCAGAAGTGTCCGGGGTTTGTTTCAGCTCACGTGTTACCTCTAGTGTCTGCCGTGTGACAGCTGTGTCTGCGTGGTGGGGACGTGACTTCGGAACATGGCATTGAGGGGACAGCTCAGGGGGATGTTAGGCTGTTTGGGGGCTGGATAATCTCAGGGTGATGGGTTTCTTCCTCCTGTTTCAGAAAACTGTCATACAAGTTGTGGAAAAGATGTATCTCCATGTGCTGTGTGCTCCTGTTCCTGAGGAGTTTCTGGACCAGAATGTGGTGTTTTTTCTGAGAAATACGAAAGGTATATTTCCAGTGTGTGCCTACAATTGTGGGGGTCCTGCACATGCCTGAGTGTATGTGTAGTCTAAATCTCTGTACTTTCTTGAGAATGTGACTTTTTATTAGAATAGTCCTCATTTTCCATGGATTTCATAGTTGCAAATTTACATACTCACTCAAATTTCTTTGTGATGCCTAAATCAAGACCTGTAATGCTTTAGAGGTCGTTCAAGGATGCGTGCCAAAGGGGAGACAGCAATCACTCCACACGCATGTTCCCTGCTGATGTGGCTGAGACAAGGCGACACTCTGCCTTCTTATTGCAGCTTCCCTGTGAACAGGTGCCCTTATGGTGACCTGTTTAGGGCCACAGTTTTCACACTTCTGTGCTCTGTCTTGGTGATTTCACTGCTTACAATGTTACCCAGCATAGCGCTCGAGGCCATCCAGTGTCCCTGAGCTCAGGGAGGTCAGGGTGTACCTTAGGGAGGAAGCCCATGATACTAGATAAGCTCCTTCAGTTGGGAGCAAGAGAGAGTGCTGCAGGGAGTGAGGTCAACAGCAGTGACCCAGCAACACCCATCAGCTAAGGGGCCTTCAGCTGGCCTGTGCCCAGCGAGGTCAGAGACCAGAGGCTCACAGGAGCCCAGCCCTGCATCTCTACTGGGGACAGTGGCCCAGTAGTCGCCACCTCAGCATTCCTGGCGCTTTGTAGAATGGAGCTGCTGTGAATAATGAGAATTGACTGTATTAATCTATTCTTAGTTCTATTTATAATTTGTCAATTGGAGATTCAAAATGACACAACCTGAGTTGTAAAATGTGCTTTGGTGGGTGCTCTCTGTGTGGCTTCTCAGAGGCCCAGTTTACCCTGCAGGGCAAGTCTGGGGCGAGATGTCCCTGCTGTGCGTCCCAGCTGCACTCAGCCGTCCTGGGCGCTGCCTGGGTGGTTTCCAGTGGCACCCCTGGGGCTGTTGCTCTCTGGTCTCCTGAGACCCTGGCTCTTTTTCTTGCTGTACCCATTCAGACCAACTTCCCACTCTTCCTGCCTAGCTATATTTTAGGACACACCCTAAATTTTAGGACAACTCTTAAGTTTCTTTTCCTTGTTCTGAACTTTGGTGGCATGTTGGGAGAGGACCTCACAGCTGAGTGCTGAGCTCCTGTGATTCATTCTCCCCCAGCTGGCGAGAACAAACAGAAGGAATGGGTCGTGCAGAGGCTCGGCACTGAGCAGCCTGGTGCTGTCTCCCGAGCTTGTGCCCTGTTATGGTGCTGTCCCCAGGACATTGGGACTCCCAGCACACAGGCTCCCTGGACAGGGCACCTGGGCATCGCCCTTCGCTTCATTCCTGCTCACCCTCCCTTACTAGCCTCCTTAGGGTGCTCTCACTGAGGTCAGGCTCTAATTCTTTTTCACACTGGGTTGTGACAATTTCCCTTTAAAATAAATTTAAATAAAGTATTTGATACAAAGAAATATGTTAAGCAAAGAACAGTGCACAGCTTTGGTTGGTGTATTTGTTGTGTTTTTATTTTTTCCCTGATAAGACTGGGGGGAGTGCCACATCCAAGTGGCGTTTGAATGTCTGCCATGCTGATTGATTTTTGGTCAGTGCAATAAATTCATATCCAGTCAAACCTAGTCAGAAGGGTGGCCTGTTACTGAAAATGTCTTTATAAAGACCCCACGACTCAAAAGGTACGTTGCCAATGAACTGGGGAGGCGGAGACAGGCACAGCAGGGAACCCAGACATTGATTTTAGGAACTCCCAGTTGCTTCTGTTCATGTCTGGCTTTAGACACCCCACCAGGTCGGCTCATCTGCGAGGTTCTCGGGCACTGCTTGTGCCAACCCGGGGCCACCGGCAGCCGTGTCCGTTTCAGTTTCTCAGAGGCCAGGGTGTCCATCTGGCTAGAAAGTAGTGTGTATTCTGCGTCTGTGGCCGGAACGTGCCGGTGCACATGGGAGCGGTAACTGCCACTGCCCACTCCTCTCACCCCCCAAACCTGTTCCCTCCCAGAGCCGATCCTAGAAGCTGTTGACATGAAGGAAGCAATGGAGACCATGCCCGAGACGCTGGAGTACGGGGTCATCAATGCAAACGTGCTTCCTCTGCTGAAAGACGTTGTATGCCAGGTAAGGGTGGGCCGGGGAGGAGGTCTTGGCGTGTTTGAGGTCAAGGCTGTCTGATTCATGTGCTTCCCAGGTGGGCTGTTGGCCGCGCTGACCTTCCAGGTACTGTCGTGGGCTGTCCTTATCGTTGTGCCTCTGGTGACAGACACTTGCAGCCAGAGGCAGCGTGAGAGCAAGAGTCAGCGAACGCAATGTCATGTGAGGATCTGTGTGATAAACTTGGCGTTTCAGGTGTTCTTGCCAGCATTGTCCTTCAATCAGCATAAGGATGCGACCACGGGATTCACACCTGGAGAAGTCTTTGACCGCCTGGAGCATGAACTGGACCTGCCTAGTGTGCCAGGGGAAGCAGTAGAATACCACAGCATTCAATTAATAAGGGATGAATTTTTAATGAACATTCAGAAATTTGCAAATAGTATACAAAGAACGATGCAGCAACTTGAAGGTAAGCTTCCATTTTCCTGCTCTTTGGCTCAGCATGATGGATTTACATTCAGAAGGCAATTTAAGAGTCCGGGAGCCTTTTTTGTTTTAATTTACGGTCATTCTTGTTTAGATTTTCTCTGCATTGCCTCAGTTCCCCCTAAGGTCATTGTTCCTGATTTATCCTGGACTGTGTTTCATGATGGGGGTTTTCTCAAATATCTGTTAAGTTCTGGTTGGTTCAATTTTTAAACAGAAATTACTAGGTTGTAACCTCAGGAACATCTTAAATGACTAAACATTTTGATTGAGGTTAACACTGGGACAATGATCCAGCTCTCTAAACTGTTTCATTTTCGTTCCCACGAAAGAGACTGGAATATAGATAGATTGGACATGGGACATATTGCACCTTCTCGCACTGATGTGTGGAGAGAAGAGCTAACAGATTAATTTGAACATTATCGCCTGTAGTAATTTTTTCCCAAACTGGTGGGTGATGGAGAACTTTTATTTTGCTAGGTGAGATCAAGTTAGAAATGCCCAGCATCAGTGTGGAGGGAGAGGTGTCTGCCCTGGCGGCTGACCTGGAAACTGTGGAAATCTTGGAGCAGAGTGTGATCAGCTGGCTGAATCAGATATCTACGGCTGTGGAGGGCCAGCTGAAAAAGACACCTCAGGTAACTTGTGCAGTGCTTCCGAGCATCCCTGATGCAGTTCACACTCGCCTCCCTGAGAAAGAGCCAGGAGTCTGCACCCTGTGTGGTCTAGCCTATTTTTGTACTGCTTTGTGACCTCTTTACAAGGTCGACGTAAACATACCCAAGATGCCGTTCTGGGGCTCTCTGATGTTCATGTGCTGCCAGGTTACTTCCTGCATTGATAAGGTAGTAGCATGGTCAGTTGTGATGCTTGAGCTGCCAAAGAGAGGAAACCCAGCTCGGCCGGCTTAGATAAGAGAAAGAGTTTGTTGGCTCACATAACTGGAAAGTCCACAGGCATATTGGTTTCAGGCATAGTCTGATCAAGACTCTGGGGATGCTTCCCTGTGACTCTCCACTCCACCCTCCTTTCTGTGGGCGCTTCCTCCTCAGGCTGGTTTCCTTCCTTGTCCAGAGAAAGATGGAGTGTCTTTGGCATTCCCAGCCAAAGTCCTGGGACTCACTCTGGTCTGACTGTCCTGGGTCAAGTGTCGGTCCCTGCATTCCTTGTCCAGCTCGGCCCCTCTATGGACCACTTGGGAACAGAGGGACAGGTGCTGGAGAAACAGCTGTAGGTGTCACACTAATGATGGCAGCTGTTTGTGCATTCCTGTCGCCTCTCAGGGTAATGGTCCTCTGGCCGAAATTGAGTTCTGGAGGGAGCGGAACGCCACTCTCAGTGCACTTCACGAACAGACAAAGCTGCCCGTGGTCAGGAAGGTCTTGGATGTGATCAAGGAGGCAGACTCCATGATCGTGGCCAACCTGCAGCCAGTCTTCTTGGAGTTGTTCAAGTTGCATACGGAGGCCTCGGATAACGTGCGGTTCCTTTCCACCGTGGAGCGTCATTTCAAGGTGCCATACTTGGGAACACCACCTCTGTACATTAAGTCTCACACGGGGTTAATGTCCTTTTAAAAAATTTGGCATTTTAAAGATTGTCGTGGATACACATAAGATAACGTTCATTATTTTAACCACTTGTAAGTACATGGTTCAGTGGCATCGAGTGCACACCCAGTGCTGTGTGCCTGTCAGCGCAGCCGATGTCCAGAGCCTCTCCGCATCCCCAGCACGAGCTCCGTGCCCCTCAGATGTGGCTGCTCCGTCCCCCCAGCCCCCGGCAGCCTCTCCTCTAGCTCCTGTCCCTCGGGTTCACCTGGGGTGGGGTCCCATGGAGGCAGAGTCAGGCACTGTGTGCCCTTCTGTGTCTGGTTCAGTGTCTGGTTTCCCAGGCTCGTCCCAGGGTGGCCTGGGTCAGAGTGGCCTTCCTTTCTGAGGCTCACAGTGTTGCGCTGTGTGACTGGGCCTTGTTTTGTTACCCACCACCTGGTGATGGCTCTGGGCTGCGGCAGCTCCCCGCTGGCCACCGTGAACACGCCGCGGTGATGTGGGCGCACGGGCGGCCTGTTTGAGCCCCTGTGTTCGGTTCTTTTGGCTGTGCTCCTGGGGGTGGAACTGTGGGTCCTGCAGTGATTCTGGTAAGTGGTCCGCGCACCATTTTGCATTCCCACCAACGCTGCATGGGTGTCACTTCACTTTGGGGGATCCTTTTCTTCTCTGAATTTATTGTGCCTCGGCACAGCATTCCAAGTCCCGGAATCATTATTCTCGTCCCAAGAATGAGGGCAGTCAGAGCCCTGTTTGTGTACCTGAAGGCATGGTGCATGTGTGTGGAGCACTGGGCCAGGTACAGGCTCAGACCCGATGTCGCCCAGGTCTGTGTGCACAACCTCCCAGCTCCTTTCCTTTTCTGGGAAGTGGGGACAAGGTTGCTGGACGTTTCGAATGAGCGCATGAGCCAAGAGCATCAGGGAACTAGCTGACCCAAGCCCAACTGTCCACGTGGGACAAGTGTAAATGCATGTTCACATGTGCATGTGTGTGCACATGGGTACACACATGCACACACATACAAGGGATGGCGTGGGCGTTGTGTGACCTCTGGTAGAGCCCAAGGGCTTGTGGTCCCAGTGGGGCCTGCCCCTGAACTGACGTGGTGACAGCAGCATCTCCTCTTCTGCAGGAGGAGTGACGTGTGGAGTTCGGGGGAGCCAGGCTCCCATCCCTCCAGAGCCGCTTCCCTGGTTTTTGCCCTCCCCTACCTTCCTTCACATTGACTTCAGATTTATGCATGGTGTTTGCATGTGCACGTGTGTGCGAGTGTGCAGCTTGGCCTCATGGTAGACGATGGTGCCTGTGCTGTCGTGGATTTCATGTACCAGTTGCACACGTTTCCTGGCACGCATTAGAATAAGTGCCGCTGTGTGAGTTCTGGGTGCTGCCAGGGTTGCCGCACTTCTCACCAGGGGGACACACACCTTGGAGAACCTAGATCTGGTCCCTGCAGAGTGGCAGCTCCAATGTGTTTGCTAGCACTCTTGTTTACATGTGCAGGTGCTGTGTGTGTGCACACATGTTATAGCACTTCTGCATGTTGCTTTATCTGCTTTGATTGTGACTCTCTCCATCACAGTCCATACAGGCCTATTTTAAACTTGCTCGTTCACCACATTCTCCCACAGTAAGTGTGTTGGGGGGGGCTGAGGAGAGCAAAGCCCCTGCTCTCTGGCTGTACCGATCTCTTTGGTGCCAAGGCTAAGGCTGCTGGCTCTGCCTTCTCTCCCACGTGTGTCTCCTGCTCAGAACCTCACACATGGGTCCAGCTTTTCCGTCGTCCTGGACACCATCCCATCCATGATGAGTGCACTGCGGATGGTGTGGACCATCTCCCGGCACTACAACAAGGACGAGAGGATGATCCCGCTCATGGAGCGCATCGCCTGGGAGATCGCCGAGCGGGTCTGTCGCGTGGTCAGCCTGCGGACCCTGTTCAAGTGAGGAGGGCGGCGCTCTCATGCCCTTGAGACTGTTTTCTGTCTGCGTCTCCCACTCGGCGTGTGTTTCCAAGGTTCGCCCACACTGTGGCAGGTGTCAGTGCTCTGTCCCCTTTATGGCCAAGGTGCTGCCCACTGTGTGGGTGCTTGGTAATTTTATTTTACTCAGATCTGCAGAGAGACCAAGGCACGGGGTCAGAAAGTCCTCAGTTCTGACCCTAGACCCCACAGGTGGAACAGCCTCTGAGGGACAACTATTGAAGGATACACAGATCTTTCTTCATATTCTTAAAAAAAAAATCTAATCCCTGGCAGGGACATGGAGCCCCCAGGTTGGCAGTGGCGCTCTGTCTCAGCTGGGGCAGAGTGGACTGCAGTCCTGTTTGTCCTGGCTCGATGCCTGGGCTGCAGGTCAGAACCGGGCCGTAAAAATAATCTGTGTAGATGACATAGGCACCACACTTTTGGTCTCGTCATGTTGCTCTGGTGTGGCAACCCCCATTGTTGGCCTTGAGCCTGGGACCCAAGGCCACCTTCCCCCCGTCCAGCTCAGTCAACTCCCCAGGCGAGCCTTGGCTTGGGTGGGCAGCTGGTGTCAAGGTCGGCCTGGGCCACAGCTCAGAATTGCTATTGCACCCATGCAGATCATGACAGAGCAGCCATTCGCCCGGGGAGCTTTTTGTGAAGAGGCTGTGAACTGGGGGCTCTGCTCCTCAGGTTGGCTTCGCCCCTTGGAGCTCTGCTCCACTGAGGGCTTTGGCCTAGAGCCACCGCATGTCTGTCCCCCCTTCACCAGGTCTCTCTGATCACAGGGAAAACCGAGCGAGCGCACAGCACAAAGTCATGGAGGCTAAGAAGACCCTTGTCATGTGGAAGAAGGCCTATTTTGAAACCAGGGCCAAGATTGAGGCTTCAGGGAGAGAAGCCCGGTGGGAGTTTGACCGGAAGCGGCTCTTTGAGTGGACGGATTACATGGCCGGCATCTGCCAGGACCTCTCCAACATTCTGCAGGTAGGGAGGCTGGGGTGCATCTGCTTTAGGGTGTGTGCAGGGGGTTAGATGAAAAGCAGTTGGCTTTAAAAAAAAAAAACATTTATACCCATTTATTTGGGAAATTACTTTGCCTGTAAACTCACAACTGATAAGGCACATTGTTGTGAGATCATAGGGGTGGAGGGAGAGACAGGCCTATGGATCATACTCTGTCCGAAAACCAGCACTTGGGAATTCAGTCTTCCCAATAATTCCCAAGAATTCCGGGAGAGCTCGTGGCCTAGATTAAAGCCTTGGCCAGATTCTTGGCCACACACCCAGCTGATCATGCCCAAGGGCAGCAGTTCTGGCAGAAATGCTGAGGGCCTCAGGTAGGAACAGGGTCCCAGAACTGGTCAGTGCAGGTGCCGAGGTCCTTGTGTACCTGCAAGTATTAACCCGGGTCCGTGCCACCCAGTGCTGCCACTGTCCTTGTGTGTTTGCAGAGAGCTCTGGTTTGAAGGGAGAACATGGTCTCTCCCAGCTGCCAGTGTCTTGCTCACTTGTGAATGTGACTCACTTGTAAATCTGTCCTGGCTCCGAGTCTCCCTGAAGTCCCACACACAGCAGGTCTTTCAGAATTCTGTGCTCCAGGTGAGGCATCACCACTGTGTGTGCATAGGATGCATAGGGACAGGGGACCCACAGACGCTGCTTGTCTCTCCTGCACACGTGCACACACCATCCTCCCATCAGACTTCACCAAAGAGCCCAAGTTCAAAGGTAAAATTACTAAGAAATTGAAGATGGGGATAGCAGGTCCTTACACCTGGCCTTTCTGAGCCTGTGCACCTGCCTGGGTTGCACACTGCCCTGGCAGACGTGCCCCGGTCTGCAGCTGCACAGAGTCTAGCAGAAGAGGAAGGTGGGAGGCATAGCAGTCACACAAACATAGCGCTGGTGGTGAGCCCTGTGAGCAGGGGAGGGTCCCTGTGAGTACTTCTGAAGGGTCAGACGTGACAGAGTGATACTTAGTGAGGAGCAGTGCTAGCAAGGCACTTTGAACTGCAGCTGGGAAGGTCCCGGAGCAGAGAGGAACGTGGAACCGGGAGAGGGCCGTGGAACCGGGAGAGGGCCGAGTGGCTGCAGGGCGGCAGGGGGAAAGGAGTGCGGGGAGAGGAGGGGGTAGGTAGGGAAGGCCTGGACGGGCAGACTAGAGGAGCGGTTGGGGCATCCGGGTCTCGTCCTGCGTGCAGTGGGCACAGCGCCGCATGGCACCATGGGGCTCAGCCTGGGAGCAGGTCGCTGGTGTGTCGCGGTTCCTGCCCTCAGACAGATCTTGGTGTGAGACCCATTTGTAGTGAGAACATTTGGGGCAGAACTGAAAGGTGACCTCCTTGTGTTTTGTTTGGACAGGTGATGGAGGAATTTTATAACATATTTGGGCCAGAACTCAAGGCAGTGACGGGGGATCCCAAGCGCATCGATGACGTCCTGTGCAGGGTGGACAGCCTGGTCACCCCCATGGAAAACCTGACCTTTGACCCCTTCAGCATCAAGTCCTCCCAGTACTGGAAGTACGTGATGGATGACTTCAAGGTGGAAGTTCTGGCAAGTACCCAGCTGCTCTGTTGATCTGGTCTTGGACGTGGATGCCATGGTTTTCCTCATTAAATTGGCCGGGCTATTTAGTTATGCTTAGAGTTCTTGTTTTTTCTTTGAAACCACAAAGATTAATACCTGCTTTTTTGTAAAAGAATGAAACGAAACATGGAAACAATACAGAAGAGCGTAGGACAGAAGTGAACATTCATTCCCCAGTCTCCTCAGTTCCCACTCCTTCTCCCTGAGACGAGTCAGTTTAAGTCACACTAGACCCAGTAGTGTCCTGTGTTCCTCCCAAGGTGGGTGGGATGTGTCATTGGAGAGGACGCAGGAGGGCCTAGCTGGGAGTGGGACTTGAGGCTGTGAGCTGTAGGAGCCTTGCAGGCTGTTGACCAAGGGAGCAGTACAATAGGAATCAGACTCGAGTGAGGTTTTTCTGGCCACAGCACCGGGGGGATCTGGCTGGGGCCGTGGGTGCTGCAGGAGGTCCTGGCATGCTGTGTGGGGGTGGCAGAGCTGTCAGGGCGGTGCTGGAGGTGGGAGTACGACCTCACTGCCCCAGGCAAGATAGGCGGCTCCCTCTTGCCCTGTGGGGAAGCACTGCCCCCGTGTTGCATCCTGAGTAATTGTTTTTGAATCCCACAATACCTCTGTATGTGGACAAGGCCAGACAGTCCTACTCAGTGATATCAACGTTTTCCTTTCAACTGTATTGAATTATTCTCAGCTTCTATTTCATTGCAAATGTCGTTTCAATTCTCAAACTGAACTTCCCACCGAAGCTGCTGCAACATTAAAGGGCTCATAGTGAGAACAGGCCCTCTCCATCCCCACTTTCAGGGCGGTTTCCACAGCTGTGCTTCCCAAAGGGGAGGGACGCGTGGCTGTTTCCTTCTCAGACTTGACTGTCCTGTTCCTGCTGCCCGCCTTGGCCTTGCTGTCGTCTGGCACAGTGTTGTGATAACTTTTGGTTACATCAGCGGTCAGTTTTCTCGCTGTGCCTGTGCAGACACTGCTCACTGCCGACTCAGGAAGCCCCCCAGCCCCACTGCCTTTCCTGTCCAAGCCTCCATTTTCCTGGAGCTAGCCGCTGCTTTTCTTTTGCATTCCCCTGCTCATTTACCTTTGCATTATTTATTTTCTCCAGTTGCTCTGACGTCTCAGCCACACACCTACCAGTAGTGGGTCCCTTTTGCTGGAGCACAGCAGTGCCATTGCTTTCCGGGGCGGGGGGGCGGGGTCCCTCTCCCAGACTGCTGCTGCTCTGCCCCACCCTGAACTGCCTGCTCTCGGAGCAGGTGCCCTACACTTTCTGTCTTCTCTCACCTCTGCTGGGTCCTGTGTTCTAGACTTTACACCCGCTCTGTCCTTGTCTACTTCTCTGCTATGCAGGAGCACATTGCTCAGTGACTCCCTGAGAAGTTAGCAGGAAGTCACTGAGTGTGTCTCATGGGACACAGACTTTCTGAGTCTTGTGTTTGTGGGCTCCGCAACAACAGGCATAGAAGTCAAGGTTGAGAGTAACTTTTCTTCCAAAAGTTAAAGGCATTCATCACTGACTTTCATCAAAGATGTCTCTCTCCCAGTGCCTATTGGAAGTCTGACGTCATTCTGATTTAATTGTTCTAGCATTAGCCTTTCTTGATGCAGATACTGGCCAGCAGTGTCCACGTCATTATGGATGAAATAAAACATTCACACAGGCTACCAAGTCCGGTGGAGGAAATAGGACGGCATGGCTTTTCTCTCAAGGGAGCAAAAGCCA
Organism: Anoura caudifer; assembly: GCA_004027475.1. Taxonomy (NCBI): domain Eukaryota; kingdom Metazoa; phylum Chordata; class Mammalia; order Chiroptera; family Phyllostomidae; genus Anoura; species Anoura caudifer. Next base: position 135,976 of record PVKU01002151.1, on the reverse strand, counting down.
AGGCCTCCACCATGACAGGCCTTTATTTTATTTCTGGGCACATTACGTGAAGGTCCTCACTCACTATGCTCCGGTTTGCTATAGGCGGTTACCTTTTACAGACAGCAAAGGCGTCAATGCCGCTAATCACATCACAGAAGAAGGATATTAGCAAATGGAAAGAGAAAAGTGGTCGAACCGGTTACACTCATCCTAGGAAGGTTTAGCATGGGTTTTAGGAAGTCACAATAAGCACTTGCTATCCCAATCCAGGGTGAGGGAGTTTCAGCAAAAGCAAGACGCAAAGCAGCCTAGGTATATTGCAAACCTGATTTCCCACGAGAGAACCTATCTGTGGGCATGGGTCCTATACATCTCTGAGTGGGAGCTGGGCCCACACCACGCAGAAGGGTCTCCCACACTTTCCCTTTTTAAAGTGCGGGGTGGGGGTGTGGAGGGTGCACTGGGGCCTGGCTGTGTGGGGTGGAGAAGGAACCCTTGTTTGCTCCTCCTCTTCCTGGTGCCTCCGGAGCTCAGCCCCCCAGAGGTTTCCTGGGGAATGGAGAGGACCCCTGTTGCCAGCATGAGGGGTGATTCTCTGCCTTCTGTAAAGTCCCTCTCCTTCCCAAAATTCCCGAACTGCCTCCTCTACTGTTGTGCCCTCTCCTGTTTCTCTGTCTCCGTAAGTTTACACCTTAAAACCTTCCTTTTCCATCGTTTGAACTGGCTGAGAGGAGAGCGGGGAAGAAGCAGCCCATCTCTGCTGTGACCTGGACACCGCCTCCACTATAGTCCCGGGGACCCCCTGGGACACTAGTTGGCCTTTTGCGCGTGTGCGCTCTCTCTCTCTCTCTCTCTCTCTCTCTCTCTTTTTTTTTTTTTTACCAATTTGGCTTTGCAGGATAATGACATTGGAATGTTTTCTTGACTTTTTTTTGTTTTGTCAGGTTATTGAGAAAGAAGCAAAAAATTTTATCGATGAATCTTTTAAGACGCTTCGATCAGCTGAGGCAGCATTTGACATGCTTTTAAAGTTTAAGCATATTCGTTCACGGGAGGCTATTAATCGACAAATGATGATGAAATTTAATGATATTCTTGCCCAGTATTGCAAAGAGGTAAATGAGAAATCTGTAGCTGCTATCACAGTAAAAGTGTACTTGGCAACATGTGAACAACTGAATCATTCTATTATCTGTCTTCTCCATGTGAATTCAAAGAAACGGTGGAGTTTTCCCAGGTATGTCATGTAATGCAGGAACCAAAGCAAAGCGGGCTCGTTTCTTCAGGGGAGAGACTCAGTGAGAGTGTATCAGGTGTGACGCGGCACACCTCATGTTGTGATTCTGACAGGCCCTGGGAGAGAGAGGGGTGGCGGTGGTCACCGTAATGACGGTGGTAGTCGTAGCTCACCATGCGCAGAGGTCACGTGTGTGTTTACGTGTTCACTCAGAAAGTGCATCGGTGCTTGTGTGTTCCACGTGCAGTGTCAGGACAGACAGACAGGAGAGTGAAACTCAAATTCTGCCTTTAAAGGAGTCAGTGTCCTAGTGGGAGAGTCAGATGGAAAGGTGCTTCCTGTTTTATTCAGAAAATAAAATGATATGGGAAATCGTTAGCTTGACATAAGGCAGGGTGAAATAAAGGGGTCAAGCAATTGTCCGCTGTATTAGTTTTCCACTGCTGCTGCTACAAATCGCCACAAACTTAGGGACTGAAAACTACACCAATTTGTTACTTTACATTCAGTTCTAAAGGGTGGAAGCCAGCCACACTTTCACTGGGTTTAAATCAAAGTATCAGCCAGCAGGAGCCTCCTGGGGGAATTCATTCCCTGGTGGTTTCAGGTTTCTGGAGGTTCATGGTCTCCTCCCACCTTCATAACCAGCAGTGTCCAGTCCCACCCCAACCCCTGTGCCCCTCCTCCTGCTTGAAGGGCCCTTGTGAGTGCAGCCCCCACCTGGACAACACAGGGGGCATCTCCCTACTTCAGGGTCCGTGGTCTGGCAGCCTCTGTGCTTTCTGCAGCCTCCATTCCCTTTGTTATGTGATACAGTGTATTTACAGTTATGGGGACCAGGGCCTTTGGGGGGGCTGTTATTCTCCCCCACTCCTAATACCCAGATAAGAGTGGGGAAATGCTTTTAAAATGCAGGCCCAGGCCATGTGGTCCCACAATTCCACTTCTGGGCACACGCCCAGAACTGAAATCAGGACCTCGAGGAATATCTGCACACCCGTGTTCACGGCCGATTGTTTACAGCAGCCAAGGAGTGGGAAGAACCCAAGTGTCCATTGACGGGTAAACAGATTAACAAAATGTGGTCTGTCTGTAAAATGGGGAACTATTGTTCATCCTTAAATGGGAAAGGAATTCTGACACCTGCTGCAGCATGGACGAACCACGAGGACATCCTGTTGAGTGAAATAAGCCAGTAGCAAAGACAACTCATGTACGATTCCCCTTATATGAGGAGTTGGCAGTGGTCAGATTTACAGACAAAGAAGAAGGGCGCTCGTCAGGGCTGGGGGTGGGGCGGGGTGAATGTTTCACAGGTGCAGGGTCTCCGGGTGGGACGGTGAGGGTGTTCCGGAGGCGGCTGGGGTGATGGGTGTGCAGCCACATGAGTGTGCTTGATGCCACCGACCTGTGCAGTGAGAGTGGCTGAAGTGGTCAATTTTATCTTATGTAAGTGAATGTGCCTAGTTTATAATGATAAGGCACTTTGGGACATTCCACATATTAAACAGTAGAGAAAATTATGGGGAAAATACCAGAGGAGTATGAAATAAGAAGTAATAAGGACACTCTCTCCTGGCTGTCTCTTGATACTCCAGCACTCATTCCTCCCAGTCGAGTGTTTCTTGACTGAACGCTGATGCTATGGCTCACAGTGTGCATCGGATTGCTTTCCAGATCGACACCATTAATAAAATCTTCACGGAGAACCTTGACAGCCCGCCGCTGTACAAGAATCACCCTCCGGTTGCCGGTGCGATCTACTGGGAGCGGTCTCTGTTCTTCCGGATGAAGCACACCATCCTCAGGTTTCAGGAAGTGGCGGAGATCCTGGACAGTGACCGGGGAAGGGAGGTGCGCTGCCGGAACCGCCCCCCTGTGTGTCCCAGGCCCTATGAGATGCTCATGTGAGAAGCAGCTCACACCCAGATCCCCGCCTGACACTTCAGAGGTCCCCTCTGTGGTCCCTGATTCAGGGCTCAGATTTAAAATGCCCTTTTCATCCTTTTTCTTTGGCATCTGAATACCTATGACATCTTCCAGGTAGTAGGCAAGTGGGCTTCTCCCTGGACTTGAACTTTAGCCTCTAGAGGGTGACCACCATCTTTCTGATAGTACCACCTATCCCTGCCCATGGGTTTTTGTAAGTTATATCATAGGTGTTGACAACCCTTTTCTTTAAAATCCCAGAGAGTAAATATTTTAGGGGTTTGTGGGTCATACAGTCTCGGTTTTGGCTCCTTGGCCCTGCGCTCTTAACGGACGGCATGCATAGATACCATGAAGACAGACAGGCGTGGCTTGTTCCTGCGAGACTTTGTTGATAGGTGCTGCAACTTGAACTTCATGTAGCTTTCATATGCCACTAAGCATTGTCCTCTGTGGTGTCCTTCTGATCACGAGAAAGCTGTGCTCAGCTCCGGGGATGCAGCAAATGCAGCCCGCAGGCTGGGGTCGGCTGGTTCTGCTCGTTGGCCCTGGTCTCCAGCCACACCATCTCAAGCAGACCCCACAAAAGTTGTGGGATTCTGTCTGCTTCCTTTTGCAAAATGTGCTAGATAATTTTTTTTGAGAGAGAGACAGATATTATCTTTAAGGACCAAATGATAATTGTTTGAACTCTTTGATAGGTAAAACAGAAATATTTGGAGGTGGGCAGGACGATGAAGAACTACGAAGACAGGAAGTATGAGCAGTGGAGAGATACGACCGAGCAGCTGCTGCCGGCACTCATGAAGAAGAGTCTGCTCACTAAGGTGTGGCCTCCGCGTCCCGTCCTGATACAGCGGCTATGCCCCTGTGGGGCATGGCCTTTTCCTGAGGCTCGTAAGGTCGATGGGTATTTCCAAAATCAAAGACTGGCAGGAAACACACCAGAATTGGGCAAGTCTCCTGACTCCTTGGGCAAGTGGCTTCACCGTGAGCCTGACTTGGGTTCAGTGACATAAATGCACAAAGAATTGGTTGAACCACATAGGGAAGAGCTGGCCACTGACCATTTCTTACCTGCAGGGGACACCATTTCACATGACTCTTCCTCATCTTTTGTTTTGGGGCCTGGAACGCAGCAGGTGTCCAGTGAGGAAACTCTAGGACAGGCCTGGGCCTGCTGGTTTTTGGTGTTTGGGCCCTGAAATTCTGAAGGAGCGACCAAAAGGAGCGACAGGGCCAGGCCGGCCTGTGAGGACCTGACTGCTCTGGCCCTTTTGAAAGGGGCCGTCGCTCCTCCATGCCAGTCTGTCTGGTCACACATCATCAGCTTTCCCAGGGTTTTGAGGGGAGCCAGAGTTGTGGACTTTTGTGTGCAATTGCCCAGCTATCAAAGGCAGGTGGCTAACTGGAATTCTTTAAAAACTTCACCAATACATGTTCTCGCTGGTCCCAGCCAGCTCCCGAGTCTGTCGGGGCCGGCGGACCTACACTGATCTCTCTCAAACCCACGTGTGACGTGGGTGGTGATCTGATTGCTCCGTGGACCGCCCTTCTACAGGTCTCTGAGGATGCCATGAGCTCCGACAAGGGTGCAGCTTTTGCAATCAATTTCCCAACTGCTCTCAGGGAGATTATTAATGAAACGAAGTACTTGGAGCAGCTGGGGTTTCCTGTCCCTGAATTAGCAAGGAATGTCGCCCTCCAGGAGGACAAATTTCTTAGGTAAAAAGCTTCTTCTCTTAAATCAGCAGTAAACTTTTTGGTCTTGGGACAACCTTACTCTCTGAAAAATTATTGAGAACTGCTCCCCTTCTGCAAAGCTTTCATTTTTGTAGATTTTATAACTACCAATATTTACCACTATAAATTAAAACTAAGAAATGTTTAAAATATGTATTTATTCATTTACCTAAAAATAACAATAATGAACCATTCCATGTTAACATAAACAACATTTTTAATGAGAAGTAACCAAAAAGGAAAGTTAGTGGGAAGAGTGGCATCACTTTGCATTTCTGCAAATCTCTTGATCCAAGGTTCAGGCCAGCCCCAGGCCTTTTGTAAGCCATCTCTAAGGTGGGTTATATTAAGCTACTTGCGAGCTCTCTCATCCTTGCCTTGTGTCGCTGTCTTCCCTGGATGTGCAGGTACACGGAGGGGATACAGCGCATGCTGGACCACTACCATGTGCTGGTGGGCACGCTGAGTGAGGCCGAGGCCATCCTCCTCGACGAGCACTCTCAGGAGCTGGTGCGCGTCTTCAGGTCCGGATACAAGCGCTTGAACTGGAACTCACTAGGTAACACACCTTGTCTGTGGCTGCCTTATGGACCCGGAGATGGTTTCGGTTGCTCTGTGATTTCTCTGTGTGTGTGGATGTGGTGAATAGTTACGTGGGGAGCATCATTAATCCATTCGCTTTGTGTACCTCACCTCAAGGCTTCAGGGGGCCATGGAGGTGAGATGTGTGCCATTTTGACACTGCTGACCCCGAGCTTTCTTCTCCAGAAATCAAGTGGCCTTTATTTATTTTTCTAAAATTAAAATTTTAATTTTGAAGTGACTGTGGGTTCACACGCGGTTGTAAGAATGAATAAGGAGAGACCTGTGCACCCTTCACCTGGCCCCCCTCCCCATGCTGACCTCTCACAGGCTATGGTCCAGGCATCGGCTTCGACGTGGTCGAGATACAGAATACCTGCTCTTTCTTAAAGTCACACTCACTCCCCTGCCACCCCGTCCTCTCCTCAACCCCTGGCAACATCCAGTCTGTTTTCCACTTCTGTATTTTGTCATTTCAAGAGTATTATATAACCTTTTGGGGTTGCCTTTGTCACTCAGCACAATTCTCCGGAGATTTCACCAAGTGCTGGTTACTGGATTGTGGGGATGCGAGTCCATCAACCTCCAAGGCCTTCTCTGCTGCCATCATGGCAGGCATGAGGGGACAGGGTTGGGGTTCCTCCTCCCAGCATCATGGCAGCCTGCTGGCCCTCAGTGGTGTGACCTAGGGTGAGGTGACAGTTTTGTCTGTGATGTTTGGCTGGAGTGGGGTCGTGAGTGTCTACAGTTTCCTATCTTGCAAGGATGTCCCTTTCCTGGTCCTTTGGCTAGAGAGAGCAAGCTCATCTTGGGGCATATTTTCATTACATGTGTCCCTGCCCACTGGCATTTGTGGGTCATCAGCTGCTTCAGCTCCAGGTCTGGGAGGTAAAAGGAAAAAGAATGGCTGTCATTCCTTGGGCCCCGAGGTCACAGGCAGCTCACCTTCTCTCCGTCTTTCGGCCCTGTGCTTGTTCTGCAGACTGCACGCAGGGCTCATTTAGCGGGAGAGGTAAGGAAGGGCTGGCCTTACTCCCGCTCCTGGAGGCGACGTCCCCTTCCCTTTTGAAACAAGGCACTTGGCTTGTCCGCTTTCCCTTCCTCCTCTCCCCCTTCTCACCATCCCAGTTTCCCTCCTCTCTCTTTCTTTCTCTTCCCTTCTCTTTGGTGTGTTGGAAGGAACCGACGACGTAACACCATAATGTGCTCAGCCATCCCTGGCGCATTGTGCGTGCTTACCCTGGGTTCGCTGGTCATGGCTTGCTGTTTACTTTTCTAACTGGGACAGAGTGCAGCATTCTGTCTGCTATGGCAACAAGGAGACAGGAGGGTTGGACCTTCTCTTTATCCCCACAGTGCTTTATGTATGATTATGCTGAAATTTGAACAGAAGAAATATGTTATTTTGTTGATTCTGAGCACAGCAGTCCTTCCTCCCCAGGGGTGCCCGTGGCTCTCTACCACCTCGCTGATCCAGGGGGTGGGACAAGCAGGGTCCTTCCTATGAGAGGGATGCTGCATGGTGTTACCCTTACAGACAGTAGAGGGGACCACGGAGAGAAAGCCCCGAAGGCCAAATACCTTTCTCTTTCTGTTTCTCTCTTCTCCAAAGGCATTGCTGACTACATAACTCGGTGCAGACAGGCCATTGGGAAATTCGAGTCCCTTGTGCACCAGATTCAAAAGAACGCGGATGACATCTCTTCCAGGCTTACATTAATAGAGTCCATAAATCTCTTTAAATATCCAGCCCCGAAAAGCGGGGAAGAACTCCCAGGTAGGCCTGACTCCTTGGTTCTTTGATTATGGAAGGAAAGGAAACAACCTCTTGGTGGTGACTGTGAACTCACACGTGTATGTACACACACACATTCATTCTACACATGAAGTAGAACTGCTCCGAGTGGTCTCACTCATTGAGCTGCGAGGGTCATCGGTGATTCTCATGGGCTCACACTCATGGGCTCATGCTCATGGGCTCACGCTCACTTGTTTAAACCAGGTGTTTTGAGTGACCTTAGATTCATCACCCCGGAATTCAACGAATGCGGGACTGCCCAGAGATGTGCCCGCTGCCTGCGGGGTGTGGTGCGTGGGCTTCAGCACAGGGGTGCCCCGCGCTGTCCTTCTTTCCTGCCTATGGTCCATCTTGGCTTCTGGTGTTGCCTTGTTATCTGCTTCGGATCAAGCTTAGAGACTGCTTCCAAGATAGACAGCTAATGTTTGGGTTGCTTTTTGAGGAATTGTCCCTCCCTGTGAAGAATACTGACAGGTGACTTCCTCTGCAGGCGTGAAGGAGTTCTTTGAGCACATTGACCGAGAAAGGGCCAAAGACGTGGACTACATGGTCAGGTGGTACCTCGCCATTGGGCCTCTGCTGACCAAAGTTGAGGGCCTGGTCATCCAAACCAACACGGGCAAGTCCCCCAAGCTGGCCTCCTACTACGAGCACTGGGAGAAGAGACTGTACGAGGCCTTGACCCGGCTCATCCTGAAGTGAGTCTGCCTCGCTGCTTGTTCTGAGGGCTGTGTGTGCAGATTAAGGCAGTTTAAATGGGTGGTTGTTACAGGGGTGCTGCAGGGGCAGAGTAAGAGCCAGGTGGAGAGTCCTTCTGCTTCCTGGCTGCAGGTTGCTCACAGCACGGGGGATGACTTTCCATTTGGCTCCTGTTAGACCCTCAGAAAAGGAGCTCTCCCTCTACCCCCTCAGCCACCTGAAAGACACGCAAGTGTCTGTGTCCCCTGGGCAGCAGAGAATTGTTGTCTCTCAGTGGTCGCAAAAACCCTGGGTTTTTGCCTGTACTGAGAGAGGCTGCCATGAAAGTCAGGGGACCCTTTCCCATGTCCTGGTGACCTTGAGGACAACCCGGGCTAGGATAGCATCATGTACATTGGGATGGACGCCTGTGGCCCGGGCCAGCCTCACAGCAGGGAGAGGTACGACACAGGCAACAGGCACAGCCACGGCAACATCTATGAAAGAAAGAAAGTAGGGGAATGTCCTGGGGAGCAAAGGGAGTGCAGCTGTGATGGGTGGTGTGCAGAGGCCACATTCGAGCCGAGGCCTGAAGATGGGGGAGCTGAAAGGGACGGCGCTTCCGGGGCAGGACGCCAGCCTGTGTGTGGCCATTTTTCCTGAGTCAGAGTCAAACAGCTTTTGGAGGTCATCATTATTATTTAAGTATTGCCCAACTGGTAGTTATTTCCCAAAAATTGAAATGAGCTATTTGTAAAATTTAGGCCAAAAAGGATCTATAATGCAGTTTACCCCAAACTGTCCATGAGCATCCTGGAATGGGACACTCGGTGTACCAGGATTTCTGCATAGGACTCCAGTGACTTGGGGCATTTTCATCAGTTGCTGAGTGTGTTCTGCTCTAGTGGGGACTGAGTCTTACTTATTAACCCTACTCAGGAACTTGCAGTCTTTTAATGCTTTAATCCTGGGAAACGTCCCTTTGTTCCAAACGGAAACCATTCTGACTGCACCGGAGATCATCCTCCATCCCAGTTCAAATGAGATCAACAAGATGTGTGTCCACTGCGTCCGGAATTGCGTGGAGGTCACCAAGGTGAGGCGGGGATGTTTGCGCTGCTGTACCAGCGGCTTCGAATCTCGGGGCTGGGCCCGCCTGTGGCCGATGGCAGCCTCCCGAGCGGGTTGTGACCAGGTCCCCTCTCCCTAGCACCCCGGCCTCCGCAGTGCTCTACATTTTGGACCATCCCAAGGCTCCATCCTGGCTGCCCCTTCTCTCCTTTCCCTCCCCTGCACAGTCGTGATCAGCCTTGTGGCTTTGATACCCACGCCCCCATGGAGCCGACTGCCCAGATCTCACCACACTTTTCTAGCCTGTTAACTACTTGATGTCTCCCCTTGGATCTTAGACTTGGCATGTCCAAGATGCAGGTCTTGCAGCCTGGTCCTGCCCTGGTTTTCCTTGTCTTAGGAAACGGCACCAACTCAGCCAGATGGCTGGGGCTGAGAGCCGGGGTGCCTTCCTTGGCTCCTCACTTTCTGTCATCCACCTACATCCAGCTCATTGGCAGGCACATCTCGCTGCCCAAATGCATCGTACTGTCTTCCTCCTCCCGCTTCCACGTGACTGGTCTATGCCGAGTGCTGCCACTTTACCTGGACAAATGCAGGGGTGATCCATCCTCCACCACAACAGGTGGTCAGGATGATCTTGTCAAAATGTGAGCCGTCTCCTGTCATCCCTTGCATGGAGGCCCCAGTGACTTCACATTGCAATTAGAACATAATCTGAGCCCCTTGTTCCGGTCACAGGCCAGTACCTGCCTGCCTCCCTGGTCTCTGTCCCCACGTCTGTCCGCTCCCCTGTGCTCCAGCCTCATGCACCTGCAGCAGGTACTGCTCGTTCCCCCTGGGCTGGTTGCTCTAGCGGAGCCTTCTGCCCCAGACCTTTGCTTACTGGCTCCTTGTCCTTCTCCGTCACAGCACCATGCCGCCTTCCTCCCAGCACTTCCAACTGTCTGACCTTTTCTTGTTTATTTGCATGTTCATTTATCTGTTGAGAGTGGAAGCTGCACAGCTCCCCGAGTCCTTGGCTTGGAACTTGGAGAAACCACTTCTGGCCCTCCTGGTGGTCTTGTCAAAGGCAGGGAAGTGATGGGAGGAAAATAGAGTTGTGGTCCTTTTTGCAACTGAGCACAACTTATTAATAATCAAGTGATTTTCATTACTAGCAAGAAGTATTACTGAATACTTACATATACATAGGAAGCAAAATTGATACTAAAGTACTGTCTTTCCCCCGATTCTTATTTTGCTAGAATTTTGTTCGATGGATTAATGGCAGCTGCATAGAATGCCCTCCTCAGAAGGGAGAGGAGGAGGAAGTTGTTATAATCAGCTTCTACAGTGACATTTCCCTGAACCCTCAGATAATTGAACAAGCTGTTATGATCCCCCAAAATGTCCACAGGATTCTGATCAATCTCATGAAGTACCTGCAGAAATGGAAGAAGTATCGCCCCCTTTGGAAATTGGACAAAGCCATCCTGATGGAGAAATTTGCTGCCAAGAAACCTCCTTGCACAGCATACGACGAGAAGCTGCAGTTCTATTCCAAGATCTCCTATGAAGTTGCGCGCCACCCTCTGACTAAGGATGAGCACTGCATCAGGCTCCAGCTTGGGCCCCTGGCCAGTACAGTGCAGGAGAACGCCAGGTCCTGGGTGGTCTCGCTGGGAAAGCTGCTCAGTGAGTCAGCCAAGGAGGAGCTGTACAGCCTGTACGAAGAGATAGAGGTAGTGGGTCGCTAGGTTTAGTTACAACTGCTTTTCGTGAGGGTGCAGTCTTGGTTTGGTAACTTCCCCCCATGTTTATTTTGTGTCCTTCAAACTTTCTTTTATAGAACCTGGGTAAAAACTTGAAGAAAAGCCCCAGTACCCTTGAAGACCTCAAGTTTGTCCTGGCAACAATTGCAGAGATCAAAAGTAAATCTTTGCTCATGGAGCTCAGATACAGGGATGTCCAGGAGCGGTACCGCACCTTGGCGGTGTACAGCCTCCATGTGAGTGGGCGTCTGCTTTCCTTGGCGTTTCACCATTGGTCTTGGACACGGAGGCTCTGTCTGGAAATGCTCCTCCGATACACGGCCACAGATTTGTTTAAGACTTTAAGTGATGAAGTTTAAATGTAAAGCAAACCGCACTGTTATTTAGAACAGTGAAAATTCAGTGTCTAGTTCTTGATCTTGCGTAGTTCAAATAATACCTTTTGTAGACTGGTCTTTAACAGCACACCAATTCAGTCTCTCTCTCTCTCTTTGCTGTGATTTCTTTTGATAAGTAAAAGCCTTTGCAAAAATGGTAAGGGGAGAGAGACAGAGAGAAAAGATGATAACAAACTGGTAGAAGATAATAATTCAGTTGTCTGTCTTTGTTTAGGGTTGTTAAATGTGGGTTTCAAGGACCTTTAGAAATCCATGGTTGAGCCCCTGAAACTGTATGCAGGAATTTTTCATACTGTCTCTCTCTTTCTCTCTCTCTCTCTCTCACACACACACACACACACACACACACACACAAATGAGCAAAGAACTAACTGGAAAAACAAACTGGGAGAGACAAATCGCTGTTTTAAGTCTAGTTGCATAACATTTATATTTCTGTGCTGACATTGCTCGACTGCTCTGAGTACCTTTCCCTGGGCAGTAACCCTGGGCTGACGGGTAGAGATCCTCTCATCAGAAAAATGCAGTGTGCAGAATTTTAATTTCTATAATTAAAAATTCTGTTTTGTTTTTTGTTTCTTTTACTCTATTAAGTAAAATGATTTTAAACTCTGCATCCTTAAACTTTGTTATGGCCTGCTTATATTGTTTATCTTTCTCTTGGTTTCTTGGTTTCATTCATTTTGTACCCTTATATGCCTGTTATTTTGTTTTTTATCCTTATCTGAGGACATGTTTATTGACTTTAGAGAGGGAGGAAGGAAGGGAGAAGGGGAGAGAAACATTGATGTGCGAGAGATACTGATTGGTTGCCTTTCACATGCGCCCCCAACCGGGGGACCTGGCCCACTAGCCAGGCATGTGCCCTAACCGGAATCAAACCAGCGACTTCTCATCTTGCAGGTGGATGCCCAGCTCACTGAGCCACACCAGTCAGGGCTATAAATATATAATTTTTATTTTTCAACCAGCTCTTTTGTTGTTTCAAATCCCTCAGCCTGCTGTAACTGTACACAGAAGTTTCTTGGCAGTGGCTTTGAGCAGAAATTTCACTTCCAAATTGTTGACCATTTACCGTTTGTTTTGCCCTTTTTTTAATTAGCCTCCCGATGCAGAGAAAACACTGGTGGACAACATTGAGACTATGTGGTTAAATCTGTTCAGCGACTCGGTGAGCGTGGAGCGTGCGCTCGGTGGCATAAAGAGAACTTTTACTGAGGTACCTTTTACATTTTTACTTTCTGAGTGAAGACATTGAAAAACATCCATTGGGTCAAATTAATGCCACCTTGCTTTTCCCAGATTACTCGAGGAGAAATATCAGGCTACAGGCAGCAGATAGAGGATTTTGCAAAACGTTTTTATCGTGAAGGCCCTGGTTCTGTTGGGGAAGATCTCGACAGTGGTGAGAAGAGTCTCATCGGTCTTTTGGGGTGTTGAGTGTGTTTTACTTCCAAGTTTTATGGGAAGACAGGACAGCGTGGTGCTTCTTACCCCTGCCTATACGCTAAGTATGCTGGGTTCACCCAGGGAACCTCCAAGCACCACTGGTGCTGCGCCCAGGGCCACGTTGTCTGAGCCCCTTGTTCTGGAGGGTGGTCAGGCCATGGAGATGTTTGGAAGCTCCTGTGGGGTCCTGGGGTCCATCCCAGGTGGATGCTGAGAGGAGGGAGGCTACTAAGGAGACAGGCTTTTCTGACGTGCAGATGTAACTGGCCCTTCGTTTTAGTTAGAGTCGCGGTGAGGTCAAGTCTGGTGCTTCCAAGTCTGTCTTCCCTGAGAGCTTCCGTGGGTGAAATGATAGTTCATGCACGTTGTTTGTGATTTTTTCTGTAACTTCAGTGCTTAAAGTTTTCTGTATTTTCCTGTGTATTTACTTGTTTACTAGGAATAGAACTTTTAGCCACTTTTGAGAGAGAGCTGGTGCAACATGAAAAGAAACGCCAGGAGCTGGCAAACGCTGAGAAACTTTTTGACCTTCCAATCACGATGCACCCCGAGCTGCTCCAGGTGCAAAAGGAGATGAGCGGGCTGAAGGCAGTGTACGAGCTCTACAGGGGGCTGAAGGTGGGTGTCGTGCAGGCTCAGCCTTCCTGACCGGAGGCAGGGCTCGGAGGCCCCCGCAGCAGAGAGCCTGGGCGACTCTCACGGAGACTCTCACCCTGGCTCTCAGGGAGACTGCTGACGGGTGCAGGGTTTCCATTTGGGAGGAGAAAGTTCAGGAACAAGATAGTGGTGATGGTCATATGGCATTGTGAATGTTCTCGACATCACTGTACACTAAAAAGTGGTTACCATGGTAAGTGTTGTATGTGTTTTACCACAGTGATAAGGAAACACTTTGGGGGTCAGGGCTTGGTTATGGCGTGGGGTGAACTGTCGGAAGTGGAAGTAAACAGCAGCAAGTATCACATCACTTGGATTTTGCCTTCATATGTGTTCCCCATGCAGCTGCATGCCGTTGGTTGGTTGGTTGCTTGGTTCATTCCTCCATCTATTTACTCGCTTCTTTACAGCCCAGTGCTGCGCTGGTTGGGGAGAAGAAACGCCCTCGCCGTCCCTGCCCTTCTTGAGCCCCCAGGGGAGAATTAATGTGTTAGTCAGTGTTCTTCCGGAAAACAGGACTGATGGGAACTAGATATTTACTGTAAGGAAACGGCTTGCACGGTTACAGAGGCTGAGCAGTCCTATGGCCTGCAGTTGGCACTCTGGGAGCCCAGCAGAGTCCTTGGTGTTGCTCTCACCGAGTCTGGGCTCGAAGGCAGTCAGAGCGCAGGTGTTCTCCCAAGCCCTGCTGTTGGGTCCAGGCCTGCAGGTCACTGGCCAAGGCTCACCTGCAGCGAGGAGAGCGGTCTGCTTCACCTAGTCAGCTGACTCAAACGTGAATCTCACCCAGAACCATTTGCACAGATACACCCAGCGTGGCGTTAAACCAGTGTCCGGGTGCCCGGGGCCTGGTCAGGTTGACGTGTCCCGGTAACCCTCCCACTGACACGTGAACGAACCCCGGTGCTGCTGTGCAGTGTCCAGATGTGCGGGGCAGGGAGCACTGTGGAGCCTGAGGAGGAAGGTGGTGGTGGTGGGGCTGTGGTCCAGCACGGCTCTGAATCCACAGTGGGCCTGGCCTGGGGCGGTCGGTGGGTGTAGGGCCCACCCGTTGCCAGCAGGACGTCGTTTACTCCTGAACTGACCCAACCCCCATGCGGAGAGTTCACCAGTTAGCTCCGCCTGTTGTCAGGCACGGCCATTTCAGACTCAGAGCAGCCTATCAAGCCTCGGTGCTGCAGGGGCACGTGGGAACTGTTGGGGACGGCAGGTTTATGCTGGACGGTACTGGTCACAGAAGTCTCAGGAAAGCAGAGCACAGAGAGCCTTGTCGTCATGGTAATTGAGTGCGGTCACCTACACTGTGCTTTGTAAACTTAGCTTCTCTCATCAGGAAGGGGAAGTGCATTAGGGCAGCGTCTGGATGAAGCATGTGAAGGTCCACATGACCCCTCATTCACCAAGCGCCTGCTTCTGACCCCATACTTTCACTTGTCTCCTAAGGAGCGGAAGACATGTTTGGATTCCACACGCCTATTTTGGCAAGGGTTGGAAGAAGTCGGAGTTGTTTGGGTTGTGTTCTAGAGCCCTGTAATCAGTCTTCCCTTGTGAATGAGAGGTTCCCAGGGGTAGATGGGCGGCCATCCAGAAAAGCAGCGAGCGTGACCGGGGGCCAAGGGCTTGCTCTCTTGGCCCAGCTGCCTGCATGATTCTGAGGGGTCTTGCTGACGGGACTTTTTCATCCATTCCCAGCTTGCCAAAGAAGAATGGGCACAGACGCTCTGGGTCAACCTGAACGTTCAGTTTCTCCAGGAGGGGATCGAAGGTTTTCTCAGGTCCCTCAGAAAGCTGCCCCGGCAGGTCCGGAACTTGGCAGTGGCCTACCATTTGGAAGCAAAAATGAAGGCATTCAAAGACTCGATTCCTCTACTTCTCGACTTGAAGCATGAGGCACTCAGGGACAGGTGCGTTTTGTCCTTTGTCGCCCACTGTGAGAGCAGGGAGGGGCTTCCAATTTCAGATTTGTTTTTGCTTAGTTTGATCTGGTGGCCGAGAACAAGGCCTCAGCTGCGACAAAGGGCTGGGAGTGTGTAAGTCCTGTCTCCATCCCATTGTTTTGTGCACACTTTCTACAGAATTATCACCCACGAGGATTCTCTTGTTTCAAACAAAAGGCAACCCTGTCGGGTGCAAAGTGTGATCTGCAGTTGCTTTAGCCAAAAGTTGTTTTTAAAAAATGGGAAGGGGTCTAGATCAGCATCCTCTGGGGGAAGCATGCAACACACATAAGGAACTTAGAGTTTTCTGGCAGCTGCATGGAAAGAGAAGAAAACAGGTGAAATTAATTTTAACAGCATATTTAATTAACCCAATATAGGCAAAATATTGTCATTTCAATATGTAATCCATGTACAACATTATTCATAGGATAATTTACGTTCTTAAAAAGTACATTGCAGTTTGGTGCATGTTTCTCGCTTACAGGAGGTTTCATTTGGGACTCATGACATTCAGATGCTCAGTAGCCACAGGTGGCCCATGGCTGTCAGTCAGACAGAGCAGGTCTCCCTTGTTTTTTAATGGAATAGCCAGGTCAGGGGGTGGGGTGCAGTGTGGCGGAGGGTCCCTCTCATTTCTCTGTCACCATTTGGATGTGGCTGCCCACAGACAGGAGTTAGTAGGGAGGTGTGAGTTGCTTTCTTCCTGACAGGCTCCTCTGTTCCCCCTCGTATTTCCCAGTGAGGGCAGAGGGCCACGTGGCATCACCTGACTTCATCCTACCCAGTGAGAAGGTCATCCCCAAGGAAGTCCCTTCAGTCCCTCTGACCCATCAACAGGAGGTCTTGCTCGATGTGTCCTGCCTTTCACTCGGGCAGCCAGTGGGACCCTCCCATTTCGAGACTCCAGAGCACTCATCATGGGGTTGTCCTCCGACTTCAGCAAGAGTGAGTCAGCCCGTAGCTCACTAACTCTTGGTCTGCGTGAACAGTTTACTGTCAATGCATTTCCAGGCACTGGAATGAGCTTATGGAAAAGACTGGCGTGTTTTTCGAAATGACTGAAACGTTCACCTTGGAAAACATGTTTGCGATGGAGCTTCACCGGCACACGGACGTCCTCAATGATATTGTCACTGCTGCCGTCAAGGAGATCGCCATCGAGAAGGTGGGGCCACACTCGGTTAGCCACCGGGCTCTGAGCGGAGGTCGCTGCTGTCCCCCGAGAGGCGGCAGGTGGCCTGGGGACCTGTGGTATGCGGGGAACAAGGAGCTATGTGTTGTAGACGTGGAAACCAGCCTCGCTGAAGTTTTCTATCTTCTCTAACTAGAGTCTCATTATTTATTTGTCTATTCAAGAAATAATGAAGGTTCACGGCAGAAAACTGAGAAAATGAATAAGTCATTCAGAATTGCACACCTGAAGATTATTAATGCTTTAGGTCTATCCTTTAACTCTCAAAGAATGCACGTATACATGCGTATACACACACATATGTGCACATATGAAAACATTTGCACATAAACACAAAAATGCACAAATGTGTATAGGCACACACCTATGTGCACAAGCACGTACATGACAGCATGTGTACACACATACAATATACCTGCGTTTGTATAACATAAATATTGATAGAGTGTTTCTGTAAGTCATCATATGTAGGTGTATTGTTTTATCATTTGATTGTCTTGCTTAACAGTGAGCACAGGCAAGGCTTGGTGAGTGCGCAGCCCAGGGCTGACTGTGGGGCTTGGACCTTGGTCCCGGTGCTCGGAGTTGAGCACGTGGAGCAGAGCCTACTTCAGCTCTGAGCCCCCGTCCCCGCCTCTGTGCCCGGGTGGTGACCAGGCTCCAGGAGGGCTCACTTGGCAGGCAGCGAGTCCTTGGCGACCGATGGCCAGCATCTCCCTGTCGGGACCTCTGCTTGTTCTGGACGTGGACCCAGACCCTGGGTGGAGGGGTCGGCCCAGGGCAGGCCCAGGAAGCTGCGGGAGGGTTGGGGCTCTATTTGTTAAATGTATGTGCCTGAACCATCTTCTCATGTGCCTGAGCAGGCTGTGAAGGAAATCCTGGACACGTGGGAGAATCTGAAGTTCTCTGTGGTCAAGTACTGCAAGGGCACCCAGGAGCGCGGTTACATCCTGGGCTCTGTCGACGAGATCGTCCAGTGCCTCGACGACAACACCTTCAACCTGCAGAGCATCTCAGGAAGCAGATTTGTGGGGCCTTTTCTGCAGACCGTTCACAAATGGGAAAAAACGCTTTCTCTCATTGGCGAAGTCATCGAGGTGAGAGGAGACTGAGGGAAGATGGCTGAGAGCTGATGTTTAGTGGGCAAGAGCCTTCACAGCTGGCAGGTCGGATGCAGTGTGGATGCTTGTTATTTAAAGGTGTTTTAGTAGATGTGAAATTTACATAATATAAAGTAACCATTTGTATGATTCAGAGTCTTCCAGCACTTCACAGTGTGTGCAGCCACCACCCCTGTCTAGTCCAAGGACATTTTCAAAGTCTCAAGTGCAAATTCCGTACCCACTGAAGGTGGCCACTCCCTACCTCACCTCTCTCCAGCCCCGGCAACCTCCAGTCTGTTTTTTGTCTCTAAGTATTGACCTGTTCTGGACATTTCCTAGAAATGGAATCACGCACTCTGGGGCCCTCTGTGTCCGGCGTCTCACGCAGCGTCACGTTCTCATGGTTCACCCAGGTGGTAGCTGGTGTCAGAGCACCGTCGCTTTTCACGGCCGAGTCACAGTCCGCTGTGTGGATGGGCCACTTCTGTTTCACTTTCATTGGTTGATGGCCCCCTTTTGGCTGTTGGGCGTAGTGCTGCTGTGAACAGTTGTGTACAACTACTTTTGAGCCCCTGTTCTCAGTTCCTTTGGGTCTGCACCTGGCAGTGGCAGCCTGCACAGTCCTCGGCTCATGTGCTGCACGGGCTTCTGCATGGTCTATGTTCCCCTGGGTCGCAGGGCTCCTCCAGCCCCATGCTCAGCTGGGAGCTCCCTCCCATCTGGGGCTGGTGTGCAGAATTCTCTTGTGCTTTTGAGTGTGGCCATGTATTTTAAAATATCTAGCTATGCTTCCTCCATCATTCTGTCTCTCGGGGAAGGAGCCATCTTGCCTGATGTGAACCTGTCCTGTGCTGGGGAGGAATTCAGCCACATGCCTGGAGGCGCTGGTGCTGACGGTAGCATTGTGTGTCCACAGATTTGGATGCTGGTGCAGAGAAAGTGGATGTACCTGGAAAGCATTTTCATCGGTGGGGACATCAGGTCACAGCTTCCAGAGGAGGCAAAGAAGTTCGACAACATTGACCGAATTTTTAAAAGGGCAAGTAACTGGCTTCTCTTTTAGTCCTGAAAGAAGTGGTATGAGATGCTCATCTGTTTTCATGTAGTATTCTGTCTATATGTAGCTTCTGAAGTTTTTCTGTCATATATGTGACCTTAATCTGTCCAGTGAAAGTTGGTTTGATCTATAGCTGCTGGTATGTGGCACTTTCTTCTATTTATTTATTTTTATTATAAAAGTAATAGTTGTTTTTTTCTTAATCCTCACCTGAGGATATGTTTTTATTAATTTTAGAGAGAGAGTGGGAGTGGGGAGGGGGAGAGAGAGAGTGATATGAGAGAGGAGCATTGATTGGCTGCCTCTTGCATGCGCCCTGACCAAGGAAGGATCAAACCTGCAGTCTTTGGTGTATGGGGCAATGCTCTAAACAACTGAGCCACTAGTTAGGGCAGTGGTAATAGTTGCTTTATAAGAAAAATTTGGAAACTTTAGAAAAATGGGAAAGATGTATTTTTCATAGTTCTGTCACTTGCACATGGCCACTTTAATGTGGTGTGTTAAAAATGTTTTCCAGTGTATATAGGTTTAGAAAACAATTACAGTGATGTTTGTATAATTTTATATCTTATGATTTTTTTCTTAGGATTAGGAGAAATGTATCTCATATTATAAAACTGTCTGAGAAAGTCTTTTAATGCCTTTATATATATGAGTGGCTTGACGTGAGTTTATTTGATTATTGTCTGGTAACTGGACATCCTGTTTGAGCCAGAATTCTTTGCTCTCATAACTGATTTACAAGTCTGTGCCTGCCGCTGTCCCCACGGCTAGGATGAGTATCTTATAGGAGATTGTCATAGGGTAAATTGCCATGAAAGAATGTGCCTGTTTTGAAGTCCTCTCCAGACAGGGTGTGCCCGTCACCACTGCTGCTGGCGGCTTGCGGGGTGAGGGGTCGAACCCAGCCCACCTGCCTTCCAGGCCCAGAGCTTTGCTGCTTAGCAACGCCACCATGTCTTCTGCCACGGGTGGGCCAGTCCACCCCGGGCCTCCTTTGTCCATGAGAGGTGGTCATTGTCCTTCTCCATTTGTGTGAGCTCTTAAAAAACCTTAAAAACATTATATCATAAATATCCATTAAAGAAGGAATTAAAAACCACAAAAAAGCAATATTTTTAAAAAAGGGGAAATGCCAGCAATCCCATGCACAAAATAACCATTTGAACAGTTCAGCCTATATTGTTCCAGAATTTGCTTATTCCTATGTAAACATATAAATAAATAGATAAATAAGTTTTCTACAAAATAGTCATTAAATACCAGTGATTGTTATTTATAATTTAACATCTTTGATGTGTATTCCAATAAACATCTACTCATCTGTTAAAATCATTATCATAGCAAATGACTGACCTAGTTCCCTGTTGTTGAACAGTTAGGCTATTTCCTTTCCCCTGTCCCCGCTTTCTTTGCCATTATAAAGGGCGCTGTACTCAATATTCTGGTCCAGACAGAGGGCTCAAGGTGGAGTTGCTGACTCTACTCATTTGGCAAATGTTGACTGAGGGCCTGCTATATGCACGCACTATTGTAAGTGTGAGGGGTACGTCAGTGAGTAAAAGGGATAGAAATCTGTATCCTGAGCAGCTGACACTGGAAGTAAGTAAATTATATAGAAGGGGTCAGGAGGTGCTAAGTGTATGCTCATTTAAACACTTAATAGCTTTTGCCAAATTGGCCTCTCCAAAGACTGTGGTTCTGGGGGTGTGTCAGTTTTTCTCTGTCTGCCCAGCTGGCCCCAGCAAGTGCCTGAGGGGACAAGTGGGGAGCCCCTGTTGCCCTGGCCTGACCCCTGTCCTCTTGACCTTATCCAGATCATGGGCGAGACCTTGAAAGACCCTGTGATCAAGAGATGCTGTGAGGTACCAAACCGCCTGAACGACTTGCATCTCATCAGCGATGGCCTTGAGAAATGCCAGAAGAGCTTAAACGACTACTTAGATTCCAAGAGGAATGCTTTCCCCAGGTTCTTCTTCATCTCTGACGATGAGCTGCTCAGCATCCTGGGGAGCAGCGACCCGCTCTGCGTCCAGGAGCACATGATCAAGGTTGGCCCCGGGCCTCCTGGTGGGTGGGGGTGTGTGCACGGAGGCTCTGTACCTGTGGTTTGTTTTCTCTGAGTTCTCTTCCCAGTTTGGTTCAGCTCAGAGGTTATAGACTGAAAAGCTGCTGGAATTTTAAAAATTTATTTATTTATTTTAGAGAGGAAGGGAGGGAGACAGGGAGACAAACATCAATGTGTGGCTGCCTCTCGATTGCTCCCTATTGGGGGCCCGACCCGGCCTGCAACCCAGGCACATGCCCTGACTGGGAATCCAACCGGTAAGCCAACCAGGCTGATACTCAGTCCACTGAGCCACACCAGCCAGGGCAAAAAAAGCTGTTGGAATTTTATTGAAAGCATACATCTGGTGAAATCCTATGTCATCTGAAATGACACCAGGACTCAGCTGCTATATGTGGCTCTTTTTTCCACAGTCCAAAAACCACACTTTTTGAGAAATTCAGAAAACACAGAAATACATGAAGACGAATAAAGCACGCAGAGAGGCAGTGCAGGATGGCGCTTTAGCAGCAAGACTCTGGGACCCCGCTGCCTGGGTTCAGGTCTGGCTCTGCATGGGTTTGTTGTGTGACTTTGGCAATCAGCCTCTCTGGGCCTTAGTTTTTTCATCTGTAAATGGGGGTAACCTCAACAGTTACCCTCTTCAGTGGGGTTGTTGCAAAGATTAAATGAGTTAGGAACTTAGATCAGGGCCTACCTTACAATGTCGGCTGAATAACCTCATCCACCACTCAGAATGGACACTGTTACCATTTGGTCATGTTTACTTCGTATCTTCTTTTGAAATTAAAGTGGGACAGATAGTCGGCATACTCTTTGTCCCCCTCTACCACGTTCACAGTTCTTTCTCCACCTCCAAGAGGCAGCCACTCTCGTGAGCTTGCTGTACTTCCCCCAGCCGAGTTTCCATGCTGTCACACTCACCCGTGTGTTGTGAGCAGTGCTGCGTGGCAGGAAGCACACCAGAGAAGGTGACTCCTGTGGCAGAGAGCCAGGGTGCAGCCGTAGTGGTTTCCGGTCAGCGAGTCGAAGCCCTGTATTCAAGGCCAGCCTAGGGCAGGGCTCCTCAACCTTGGCCTCGCCCATGCTTTGGGCCGGGCGATCCTTCGCCCTGGGTGTGCATGTGTGCGTGGAGGGTGGGGGCAGGGGTTGCAGCTGGGCCATGCACAGGAGGATGTCCTGCCGCGTCCCTGGCCTCTACCTACCGGACTCCAGGAGTACCCCTCTTCAGTTAGGATGGCCCAGAATGTCTCCAGACACTGCCGTTGTCCCCTGGGGCGAGACCATCTGCGGTTCTGAACCAGTATCGAAGAATCATTTCTTTGTTCCGACCAGAGTAGTGAGGGCCAGGGGCTTGACTCCATCCTTCCTCTCTAACTCATGCTGACTTCCTTCTCAAAGCAAGGTTCAGGGTTTGAACACATGTTTTGTTTTTTTTCCAAAGGGGAGGCTTGTATTCTCTGCCCACTTTTATAAAAAACATTTCACTGCTGCAGAAAACTGTGTTGTTAGAAGTACTGCATTTGCTGATAGTCCCTTTTGTGAACCTCTGATCGTATCCTTTAGAGCCTGTTGCCTTTTCTTCTTCCTTTCAGGTTTGCAGAGTGCCTTGATGTTTATATTGGGCCCTAGCAGATTCATTTTCCTGATTATTACTCTGATTAACAGCAGTGACGATAGCCAACAATGTGCTGACATTTCACACATTGTGAATTTGCTCCTTGCAACCTCATCTTGCAAGTAGCGCACTTATGTTTATTCCAGGCTAAACGAGAGGAAGCGACTTGCACAAGTGACCCAGCTGGACTGTGGGGAAGCTGGCACTCAACCTCGGGTCTCTGACTCTTCATCCCCAGGGGGCTGAGTCTCCTCCCGTCAGAGGAGAGAGGGTGGCCCCTCTCCTGTGTTCGGCCGGTCCATGTGTCTGGTACCTTTCCACTCCAGCACACACCTCAGAATCTCAAGGGTGGGGAGGGAGTCTCTCTTCCTTTTCCTTCTTTCTTTGTAACCCACCACAACCCTCTGTGCTGATCAGGACAAACGGAAACTCACACTGCCTGTCCACGAAGATGCACTTGGGCGAACGGGCAGCCCTTCAGTGCGCCTCCTGGCAGCTCCCATGTGTGACAGGCACCCTGGGCCACTCTGGGGTTCCAGAACCCCGCAGCCATGTCACAGGGAGGCTCCTCCCGCTGTGTTGCAGATGTATGACAACATAGCGTCGCTGCGGTTCAGTGATGGGGAAGGTGGAGAGAAAGTGGTGTCCGCCATGGTTTCAGCCGAAGGGGAGGTCATGGAGTTCCGGAAGATCATGCGGGCTGAGGGGCGCGTGGAGGACTGGATGACAGCGGTTTTGAAGGAGATGCGGAGATCGAACCGGCTCATTACCAAAGAGGCTATTTTTAGATACTGTGAAGACAGAAGCAGGTGAGCTGGTCACTGTGGGTGTGTTCCTTTGTCACAGCAATAGCCACGACGGATGTGGCATGCACTGACTGGCATTCCAAGCAAGGTTTCTTTTTTTGCAGTGTCTGTCGTTAAAGGGTCACCTGGCGCAGCACTTCTCAAAGTTCAGTCCCTGGACTGGCAGCCTCAGGGCTGCTGGGAGCTTGTTGAAAATGCAAGTTCCTGGGTGCTCCCACATCTGCCCCAGCAGAAACTGGGGGGGGGGGCGGGCAGGGATGTGCAGTTTTTAAACAAGGAAGACAGAATACAGGCAAGTGTGAGAACTGCTGAGTGTTTCACCACAAACCTGGTGTTAGCACGGTTGGTTCTGTATGTAAGTTAGTGAGTAAAGTTGTCTCCAGAATATTTAATGAATTTCAACCACTCCTTGATTTTTGTGCCCCGAGAAGCTTGTGGGCATTGAGTTGTGCCTGATACCAGTTGCTAAGTGGGCTAGCTTCAATGTGAAGTTGAACTCCAGTACATAAAGGACCTTCGGATAACTCAATTAGACTTAGGCAGATTCGCAGGAAAGTTGTAGTGTATGAGGTCTGTCAAGAAGGCATCCAGCCATGTAATATGAAAAATAGAGGTATTTACTGAAGAAGATACAAGAATCATTGTATGTAGGACAATGACACCTCAGTCCCTTTCAAGGTAGGCACCTTGGGATCTTACACAGTTCTCCCAATTGCCATCAGCTGCCCTGTTGTATTTTCCTGAATTTCATGGATGGTCTGAAATCTCTTCCCTTTCAAAGGTGATTTTAGTTTTGGGAAAAGCCAGAAGTCACAGGGCACCAAATCTCAGTTGTAGGAGGCTGAGCGAGTCACCTGGGTGATTTGATGTTTCTTCAAAAAACTCTGCACAAGACATGATGCATGAGCAGGCACATTGTCGTGATGAAGCTGCCAGTCACCCGTTGCCCATGGCTGCAGCCTTCTGAATCATCTGAATAGTTTCCGCAGAGGAGTGTTTAAGTTTAATGCAAAGTTTGATGCAAATTCGTTTGTGTGTGTGCAAAGCTCGTAACTGAAAATGCTAGGTAGATTTTAGATGCACCATGCAATTTTAAAGCAAGACGGTGAAGCCTAATACTTCTTTTTATTATTTGAAATATTCGTTTAAATTTATTTCACCATTAATGGTTCAGCATTGAGATAAGGACCAGTGATTCACAGACACTCCTCCCAGATCGGAACTTAAAGTTCTGGGTTCATATTTTTTAAGTACGATTTAGACAAAATATTTTCCCTAAATGTATTTCAAGGACCAGAAGCAACCTGAATAGACCCCAGTGAGGAAGCGTCCAAGGACGCTGTGGGCCTGCCATGCCCTGAAAGACCCTGCGGTGTTTCCAAAGGCAGGGCTAGACCGGCACCCGCTGACCCGAGGCAGCCCACTGGAATCGCTGAATGAGAGAGGCAAGGTGCCCTTGGTGGAGCGACATCCACACCAGCCCTCCTCCCCACACGTGCCTGTCACTTTACACAGGTCACATGACAGTGGGGAAGAGTGGCGAGTGACATTCAGGAGGCTATAACCAGGAAACCTGGGCAGTGTAGTCAGAGGTCATTATATTTGTTGTTGCAATTTAAAAAAATTAAAAGCTTTGTGTGATTCTGAGACCGTATGAGGCGTTTCTAAAGTGCTCTGGCATTTCTCTGCACGTGCCCTGGCCCCTCGTGTGCGTGCCTGGTAGTCCGCGTCTCACTGTCCTGCTGGAGGACTTTGACTGGCATGGGCTTCCTGGAGCTTTTACTTTGCCTGCCCTCTTCCAGGCCAAAGAAATGACGTCTTCTCAGGGCTGTTTGTGGTGCCCAGCAGAAGACTCATAAAGGTGTGCTTTTCCTTTAGAGTTGACTGGATGCTCCTCTACCAAGGGATGGTGGTGCTGGCCGCCAGCCAGGTGTGGTGGACCTGGGAGGTGGAAGATGTCTTCCGCAAAGTGCGGGAGGGGGAAAAGCAGGCCATGAAGAGCTACGGCAGGAAGATGCACCGGCAGATTGACGAGCTGGTCTCGAGGATCACCATGCCCTTGAGCAGAAACGACCGGAAGAAATATAACACTGTTCTCATCATCGATGTGCATGCCAGGGACATAGTGGACTCGTTCATCAGGGGCAGGTGAGGGCCTTCCCAGGGTACTGGCCGCTCCAGGGGCATCCTTTATCATCCTTGGCCTCTCTCACCACCTCTCCTGCCTCCTTCCTGTCTCCCTTCTTTTCCGCCACACCTGTCTCCTTCTTCACTCATCTCTGCGTGTCGCGTCTCGCCTCCAGCATCCTCGAGGCCCGGGAGTTCGAGTGGGAGAGCCAGCTGCGCTTTTACTGGGACCGAGAACCCGACGAACTGAGCGTCCGCCAGTGCACTGGGACCTTCAGCTACGGCTACGAGTACATGGGGCTGAACGGGCGGCTGGTCATCACGCCCCTCACCGACCGGATTTACCTGACTCTGACGCAGGTGACTGGCCGTCAGGCGCTCGTGGTTGTCGTTCTGCTGTGGCAGTGTGCGTTTCCCAAGTGTGACTGCGGAGATTGTGACAGTGACTGGGCCAAGCAGGGTCTTCCCCAAAATCGTATCCTTTCGAAACCGCAGAACATGACCTCACTTAGAAGTAGGGTATTTGCAGATTTGACTGTTTAAGCATTAGGATGGGAACATCCTGTGTTGGGGCCCTAAAACCAGTGACTGGCATCCTTGTAAGGAGAGGGGAGGACAGAGCTGCAGGAAGGTGATGTGAAGGTGGAGGCAGGGATCGGAGTGCCGGAGCCACCAGAAGCAGAGAAAACCCCTTCCTAGAGTCTTTGGAGGGAGCATGGCCCTGCCAACAGCTTGACTTCAGACCTTGGGCCTCCAGAACTGTGGATGAGCACATTCCTGTTGTTTTCACCCACCCGGTGGTGGTGACTGGTATGGCAGCCCAGGAAACTGGCCCCGAGAGTGAGGGCGATCACTGTTTAAAGCTCTTCCAAGGGGTTTCAACTTGGGGCATCACCTAATTGTCACGGTTTGAGACTGGGCTGCTGAAGGTGAGGTGGCCCCTGAAACCACCCTCAGGGTCAGGAATTTTCTACAATGGCTCACAGCTGTCCATGAAGCCCCTGTGGTCAGGTCACAGTTCATTGGAACAAGAGGACACGGATCAAAATCTGCACCAGGAGGCAGCGCGGGGCAGGGCCCGGAGAGGCAGTGCCGTTTCCTCCAGCAGCAGCAGTGGCAGCTGTGGGAGCTCTTGCCACCGGGGAGGCTCACCCGAGCCTGGGGTCCAGGGCTGTAGCTGGGCCTGCTCATGCAGACGTGACTGACCACCTGAAAGCTTACTGTAGTCTCCAGCATCCCCAGAAGTCAGGCTGATGCCACGAGACCCAGAGACCCACCGCCAGTCACATCATTAGACTGTCCTGCATGGCCCATGGTCCCCAGATAAGCAAGGACACGCTTCTTGGGCAGGATGTCCTGAGGGCTTAGACACCAGTGCTGGGGTCTAGAGAGAAGGGGTCAGACCTCTCCTTGGCAGAGACGACTGTATCATGCGTAGACGTGCACGTGCCCATGAGCCTTGGCTCCAGAGCTGCTAGATGCTGTTCCTAGCCCAGGCACTGCCCACAGCACGCTGCCCCGCCCTGGGCAGCCTGGCCCTGCGTGCTGGGCAGAGGGGTCAGTCGAGGTTCAAGGAGAGATGAGAATGTTACAAGTGGTGAGTGTTGGGAAGGTGAGTGTGACCTTGTCTGCTGTCACGCATGTGTGCCTCATGCCTGTTGTCCCAGTGTGAGACTGGCACGTGACATCTGTGCCCTACAGTGAATCAGACAGCCTCATTTTGCACTTGGCTTTTGACAGGCACTGTCCATGTACCTGGGTGGGGCCCCTGCGGGGCCAGCAGGCACCGGCAAGACCGAGACCACCAAGGACCTGGCCAAAGCCTTAGGCTTGCTCTGTGTCGTAACCAACTGCGGCGAAGGCATGGATTACAAAGTAAGGCCTTGGTGTCACTTCTGGCCCCATCTTGGTGGGCAGAGAGTGAAAGCGGGGCACTGTGGGACCCACTGCAGGTACCCCTGGGTGGGGACACCGGGCAGCTGAAAGAGTGTGGAGAAAACCTTTCACCATCCCACTCTTGGGGTTC
Source organism: Anoura caudifer (assembly GCA_004027475.1). NCBI lineage: Eukaryota > Metazoa > Chordata > Mammalia > Chiroptera > Phyllostomidae > Anoura > Anoura caudifer. Next base: position 108,761 of record PVKU01002151.1, on the reverse strand, counting down.
ACGTGTGTCTGCTTTGTGGGCAGCAGGTAGAGCTGGGGTCTTGAACTTAGCTGCCAGAGCCAGGTGGGTAATGAACGAGGGAAGCAGCTGACGACGAAGCAATGCTTGGTCTCAGGGGAGCCCCTGTTCTGTTTCAGTTACTTGTTGCCACTTGGAAAGGTGGGCCCAGAGTTGCTAGAGTTTTCTGTATTTCAAGAGAGCTCCAGAAACGTGGAGTTGACCATCAAAATTCCTAGGGTGTGAAACCCTGCAAGTGGGAGCCGACCCATGGAAGTGCTACCAGAGAGGCCTTTGGTGGGTGACGGCGGGTGGGCTGCCCCCCCACCCCTGCCCCCAGCAGGCCGAGGACTGTCTGCTTTCGCTGAGGAAACATCTCCATTGGGGCACCGCCTGTAGCTCTCACGGCGATGCCAGCCCTTGTCTGGATGTCTCCTCTGTCTAGGCCGTCGGGAAGATTTTCTCTGGCCTTGCGCAGTGCGGGGCCTGGGGCTGCTTCGATGAGTTCAACCGGATTGATGCCTCGGTGCTCTCGGTCATCTCATCTCAGATCCAGACCATCCGCAATGCCCTGATCCATCAGCTCGCCACGTTCCAGGTGAGGCTGCGCCATGTCCCGCCCAGCCATCCTCCCCTCAGGGACACTCACCGGACCGCCTCTGAAGCCTCAGAGCGGGCTCTGTCCATGCCAGGCTTCCTGTAGATGAAGATTTGATGGATTTTGTTTTGGAATTGAAATGGTTGGGTTTCCCAAAGTTGTCAGCAGCCTTGATAACTGAGGATTTTAATATTCTATGGACTTCAGACTAACTCCAGATGGGTAACTAGGAGTGGTAGACAAGTGAGCAGTGTTTTCAACAAAGTGATGTTCTTTAAAGGAAAAAAAATATTCTTAGTGACTTTCCACATTTGAGAAAAATGACATAAAAGATTAACATTCCAGCCAATCAAAATATCTTCAACAGAAATTATAACAGCAAACAAGACATTCTGCCTTCATACCTGGTACCCTTAGGGCCTGACAATGAGCCCGATTTTTAAGGTTATCAAGGTGAAGAGGCAAATTTAGAAAAACTTTTAGAGAGTTCCTTTGTTTCTCTGGGTCCAAGAAGACATGTGCAGACCTGGGTTTGAGGAACCTGCGTGAGGTTACGTTGGATTGACTGGGCCACAGTTCGGAGAAGCACGGTTTTGTACAGTGTAGGTGGCCCAGAGTGGCTGGGCCGCTTCCCCACACTGGGGTCCTCTGTGGTCCCGACATGCTCTGCTACCACTGTTGCCATTGTCCTTGACCCTGTGTGCCCTACACTTTTGTCACCGCATACCACTTGCTTCACAGACACCCATGCCCTGTGACACCATTTCCATCCCCGTCTTCCTGGACTTGCCCTTTCTTCTTCTTTACCTGAAAACTCCTACATGTCCTTGGAGGCCCTACAGAGCCTCCTGGGCAGGGGGGTGGAGGGGTGGTTCAGGACCCAACATCAGCTCGGGCTGCTGAGGGCTCCATGGTGGGCGCTCCTGCAGCCCTGGCAGCCCTGCCTTCTCCCTGGACCTCAGCAGGCTCACTGTCATTGTCCAGGGGTCACATCAGCAGGACACTGTTAAACATTCAAGGGTTCCAGTAAAGGAACCCTCCAGCGCATTAGGTTCTGGGTGCATTTTCTTTCAGTTAGTTCTTCCGAAGTATTCCAAGGCTGAGCTTGCTGCTCCTTCGGGGGTGGAGACCTCACTGCTGCGCGTTTAGGTTTCTAGAAGCTGTGTGCTCAAGGGCAGTCCTGTCTGTCATCTCCGGGGGTGGTCGGGCCTCAATGGGCTATTTAGGGGTGAGAGATGTCAGCACAGACAGCTCTGTTTTGGGGGAGAATCAGCTATCTGCTGGGCTGCCCTCTTGTCCCTGAGGCAGCCTGGGCCTCATAAAAGTGAACTGTTCTGTCTTTTGTCTCTGGTGGGCCACCAAAAGAAATGAAGAAGTAGACTCTCAGCACTGAGAACAGTTGAGATAGCTGAGACTCAGCCGTAGGCTTGAGGCTGAAAATGGAGAGGGGGCTGCAGTTCACTCGTGCCTGGGCACCTGGGGGAGGAAGGTTGGCACCCTGAGGGACAGGCAGGATTCCGTGGGGAGCATGGGCCACACTGTGTCCAGGTCCCCAGGCAGGGGGAAGAGGGATGGGGAAGTGTGACAGCTCGCAGGAATGAACGGCTCCCTTGCCTGTCCCATCTCACTGTGCCTCCACAGCCTTGCAGAAAAGGACACTGGCACTCAGGGAGGTTCAGTGACCTGCCAGGGGTCACTCAGCTCCTCGAATCTGCCCCACATCAGCAGCTTCTCAAGTGGCACGACCTGCGACAGCAGGTCAGGTTGGGGGTTGGCGAGGCTTGTTCCCTGGACACTTAGGCTGTCAGCACGAGGACTGCCTGGTGCCCACAGAAGCACAGGGCTTCAGGGCCTCATAGCCTCCTCTACCTGTGCTGGGCTGACTGGCTGCCTGACCCTGCTTCCTGTTGTCCTTCAGTTTGAAGGGCAGGAGATCTCACTGGACCCACGCATGGGCATCTTCATCACCATGAACCCTGGCTATGCAGGCCGCACGGAGCTGCCCGAGTCTGTGAAGGCGCTCTTCCGGCCAGTGGTGGTGATCGTGCCGGACCTGGGGCAGATCTGCGAGATCATGCTCTTCTCCGAGGGCTTCCTCCAGGCCAAGGTGAGCACGCCGCTCCCCCCGCCCCGCTGCCCTGTGCCACCCCCCGCACCCTGGGCACTGGGCATCTCATTCCAGGTGGCCTTGTCGCTCTCCTCCCTCTCTCTCTTTTTAAAATTGTAACTTTTATTCTGTGACAATTTGACTCATAAGAAGTGGCAACAACAGAACAGAGTCCCACACACCCCTCCCCCAGCCTCCCCCAGAGATGACGCCTCACGTCTCACATGCTGAAGCCACATGCTGAAGTGCACTGGCAAAATCGGGGACTGTGGTGGGCACACGCTTTCCCTTTGGCACGGACTTGATTGGGACACCCCCAGGGCTTACCTTGTCTGGGGGGGTGTAGTTCTGTGCCATTTTATCACACATGTGGAGTGACCAGAGCCATAGTCAGGGTGTGGGACTGTCCCCGTGTTACCCTCCATGTTAGCAGTCACACCTGCCCCAGCCCTAACTGCTGGCAGTGACCAGTCATTCTCTGTCACTATAGTTGTCACTTCGAGGTCGGTTGTGCACAAATCACACTGTATGTAACTCTCAGAGGTGGGCTTCTTTCACCCAGCCTCATGCCCTTGAGGATATGTGGCTTTAAGAGTGTGTGTGTATCTTTTATCATCGCTTATAATACGTATAAAATACACACAAACTTTTTTTGCAGAAGGTTCTGGTAAAAGCACAAAATAGCAAATACCTTTAATGTAAAGGATTGTTAGTTGCTTCCCTGCATTTTTTAAAGGCTCTTGCTGCCTGTTACATTGTGCAGGTTCTGAGCACAGTGGTGACGTTTGTGGGTCTTGCTCCCTGTGAGCCAGGTCCCCGTCAACCTGCGGGACTGGCAGCTTTGAGTCCTTCATGTGGACGAGGTGGCTGAGTTGTCCTCAGAAGCGGGTACAGGAGGAGCTTCCGTAATCCGTTCAGGTGGAAATAAACAGCACATGCATTTCTGGAGTGTGAGGGCCCTAGTTTAAAACTCTGGCTGGGTTCCAGCCTTTGAAGTCAGGCAGTGAAGACTTTCCTCTGCTCTCAGGGACAGCCACCAAACTCAGGCAAGGCTGGCGTTCTTTTAAACCCACTCCTCATTTGTCGCAGGCAAAAAGCCAAGGGCCCATTGTTTGTAGAGCAGCTTCATCTGAACACCTTTGGTCATTTTCTTTCTTCATTTTTCACTACCTGTTATCCCGAAGACGCTGGCCAAAAAGATGACAGTTCTGTACAAGCTGGCGCGGGAGCAGCTCTCCAAGCAACACCACTATGACTTTGGGCTCCGAGCCTTGAAGTCGGTGCTGGTCATGGCCGGGGAGCTGAAGAGAGGCTCTTCGGAACTTAAAGAGGTGGGGGCTTTGTGTTGTCGGTGCCGCACAGCGGTGGCGGGGTGCGGCACGGTGCTCAGCAGAGCGTTTTGGTCTTAGCTGCCGTTTCATTCGCTTGTCTGGCCTTAATTGGTCTGTTTTCTTCTAATTTGACTTTGTACTGTAAGTCAAGTTCAGTGTCTTCGTGGAACCAGTTGGCGATGCTTCAGTGGTAGCAGTCAGTCCACCGTTGCAGGATGGGGGTGCGGGGCCACGCTAACTGCAGTTCTGGCAAACGCACGGACATGACTCTTCTCCCCTTTGCAAGAAAAGCGAGAGGTGTGATGGTGCTGCTTCTGCACGCAAGTGACGTGGAAGCGCACTCAGTCAGGCTGCGCCTGTGTTTCTCTAGAGGCTGTGCACGGAGCGTTTCACGCTCTGTGTTTTATATGACGTTTCACTCTCTGTTTTGTGAGAGGATTTCCAGGCCAGCGCCGGCCTGTGTTTTGTTCTGTCCAGGACGTGGTGCTGATGAGGGCGCTTCGAGACATGAACCTGCCCAAGTTCGTCTTTGAAGACGTCCCTCTTTTCCTGGGTTTGATCTCTGATCTGTTTCCTGGGCTAGACTGCCCTCGCGTCCGCTACCCCCATTTCAACGATGCCGTCGAGCAAGTACTCGAGGAGAATGGCTTCATCATCCTACCTGTCCAGGTAAAAGTGCTGAAACTGAGAGTTCACTGACTTCTGTGTCCTTCCCATCTTTGCCAGTTATTTTTAAAAACATTGTGATGAAGTACAGGAGACATAAAATTTACCATCTCAACCATTTTTCAGTGTACAATTCAGTAGCATTAAGCACACTCACATTGCTGTGTGACTGTCACCACCATCTGTCCCCAGAACTGTTTCATCTCCCCAAACCGAGACTCTGTCCCATGAAATGCTGGCTCCCCGCGTGTCCCTCACCAGCTCAGGGAGCCCGCATTCCGCATTCTCTCTCTGACTCCGACCCCCACAGTGCTTCACGTAAGAGCAGTTGTGCCACCCCTGTCCCTCTGCGTCTGGTGTGCCTCACTCAGTGTAAGTCTTCGAGGCTCATTGATGTTACAGCAGGGTGCGCGTTTCCTTCCTTACTAAGGCCAGGCAGTCCTCCATTGTATGGTTGGCCCGCCTTCCAGCTTTGGTTTTGTTGTTTTGCGTCATGTAATTAGATAACACAAGCATTTTGTCTTGGGGCCCAACCATCTAATGTTCTCGCCCCAGCCCGCTGTTTCCCCTCCCCCAGAGTCACACTTACCGAAAAAATAACTTAGACATGGCTGGTAGGATTCTGATCATTTGAAGCCTGGAAGGTTGTCTGTGTCATCATGAAGCCAATCATTATTGCCAGAGTGTTCTGCTGGGAGCACAGATGCCCCAAGTGGCAGGCCCAGGGCAGCTGCCTCTGGTTGGGTGCCTGGGGGCACCAGGCTGCTCAGAGGCCTCAGGCCTGGGCAGTGGCCCTGGACCCAGGTCAGGCAGCTCTCTGCACTGCCCCTGCCTTGACATTTCCCTCTGGAAGTGGTTGTTTAAAAAGATGCATTTTCTGGTGGGAATGTACAATGGTACAGCCAGTATGGGAAATAGTCTGGTGGCTTCTCACAACGTTCACCCTGGAGCTACCGTGTGCCCCAGTGGTCCCACTTGTGGGGATCTGCCTTAGAGAAGTGAGAAGCTATGTCCACACAAAAGCTTGCACGTGGATGTGGACAGCAGCATCGGTTACAGGAGTCAGAAAGTGGAGACAACGCAGGTGTCCACGGAGGGTGAACAGGGTAAAAAAAACGTGGCCCATCCACCCCGTGGCCTTGGCCTCAGCCTCGAAGAGGAACGGAGCACCGACGTCTGCTCCAGTGTGGACGAAGGGCTCCGTGTCTCTTGCATGAGTCCACTGACACCACTCCGTGCACAGGCAGAGACAAAAAGTGGGTGCACGGGTGCCTGGGCTGGAGGAAGTGGGCTTGGGAGAGACGAGCAATGAGTGCAGGGCTTTTTGTGGGGAGAGGGGTGATGAGCATGTAGTGAGATTGAGCACCACCTTTGGGCACACTAAAAATCATTGATTTGTCCACTTTTAAAGGATGAATTGTATAGGAGGTGAAGTATAGCTCAGTGAAGCTGTTTTAAAAAAAAGTGTTTGAATGCAGCTGTGTCCTCTGCCCCACAGGTGGATAAGGTTGTGCAGATGTACGAGACCATGCTGACCCGCCACACGACCATGGTGGTGGGGCCCACGGGTGGAGGCAAGTCCGTGGTCATCAACGCTTTGTGCCAGGCCCAGACCAAGTGAGTGTGACCCCCGGGGATGGTTGCTGGGTGGCCTTATGGTACAGTAGGTGGCAGCGTTCCCTGTCCCTCATTGCTCTCTGACTGCCTGGGAGGTTCAATTTGTCCCAAACACCCCTGCACACTTGTCACATTGTTACTTGTTTCATGGCTGGTGTATTGCACATGGTTTAAAGGCACTTCGGTGACTTGTGCATCAGACTGAACAGAATGAGTATCTCCCAGACTGTCTCATGAGAGTGTTTGAAAAGTTAACTTAAGTCCTGCTTTCTTGGTGTTCAGATTGCTTTTTTAGAGTCAGTCAGGACTCCCATCCTTACACAACACTTCCGACAGTAGCGTGACCCGAGACAGCGCCCCCTCCCTCGACACCTCATCCCCACCAGCCCTGCCGGAGCTGTGCTGCTCCATGTGAAGGGACCTGGCACGCTGAATCACAGAGGCCCATAGTGACCATGCCCTTCTGGGGAACACGGGCTTTCTGGCTCCTCACTTTTCTCCTGAGTGATAACAAGATTCTAGAAAGGCTGCAATGCATGCTAATATCTCAGCAAAACTCAGGTCAAGCCTTGTGAGCTTTGGGACTTTAACATTTCCAGATAGTCTGTAAGACCCAGTGGGTGACGGTCACTTCTTACTGCTTATGTTTCTCATGAGAGAGCCAGTGGGCAGCAGCTTCCGGATTTAAAGCAGGTTATGCCGTAGCCATCCTGTGCTCTGTTCTTTAGTTAGTTTCTTATTAGTTGACTTACAGGGCAATCACGGATATGTGTGTATGTGTGCCACTGTTATTTTTATTGTTGTGTTTTGTTAGTTACAAACTATGGTTTGTGGGAACTTTAGTTTTCTGTAGATGAGCTAATCCCATAGCATTGTGGGAATTCACAGATGTTTTTGTGGGGAGCACCCTGACCACGTGATCTATGAAGTCAGTGTGGAGCAGCTGTCATCCTGTAAACATGAAGGATTAAATGTTAGGGTGCTGTCCTGATGACTGACTTCTCTGCTGTACCCCAGTTATGAAACATTTACGTTGCTGATCATGTGCTGAATATGGAGTAGACATGAATTGGAACATACATGAAAGTTAGCTTCTCCTTGTCCTCCAGAGGCAAAGCCAAGCTCCTGGTTCAGACTTTACTCATGTAGGGGCCGTGGTTTCGGTGAAGGGTGGTTCCCTGCAGTGAGTGGGAAGCCCAGGGGAGAGTCTGTATGGATTGCATCTTAAATGTCGCATTAGATCCAAAACACTTGATCCCTCGAACGGTGGCCTAGGTAGTTCTCCTGGCACATTCAGCCCTCCTGAAGTCTCTCCTTTGACTTAGGCTTGGACTGACAACAAAGCTATACGTCCTGAACCCTAAAGCTGTGAGTGTCATCGAGCTCTATGGCATCCTGGACCCCACCACACGAGACTGGACGGATGGGGTTCTGTCTAACATCTTCAGGGAGATCAACAAGCCAACAGATAAGAAGGAACGGAAGTGAGTATCTGCGTGACAAGGGAAGAAAGTCTGCGTAGTTGCAGGTCAGTCAGCTAAGCACTCTGAGTGAGCAGATGGTGGCATCTGGCACTCTGCTCACAAAGCGCCTGGCGCCGTCTCGGGTCTCACGTGTTGTCTCAGTCAGTCTCCTCAACTGTGAGCATCCCCAGCTCGCCACAGGGGGCACTGAGACCTAGGGGAGGTAAGGGACCTGCCCCAAGGGCAGGGATCAGAACTTGGGCTGTCTGAGCCTTGGCCCTTAAACACAGCCACCAGGCCAGGCTGCCTGGGTGGCATGGAAGTCAAGGGAAAGCATTGAAGTGTCACAGAAAGTGCTGGAACACCCTTTCAAGCTGCACTTTCTCACCAGTAGAGGCAGCTGATGATTGCCTTGCTCACATCACTGCACGCTGTGCCGGTGAGGGTGACGCGAAGCCGAGAGCAGGAATGCTTTGTTGGGACATCAGGTCAAAACCTTTCGCTGGTATTAGTTGTTCCTGTGACACCTCTCAGGTAAACTCGGGGACTATCCTGATTTTATGTTCTCCAATTCCATTAATGAAAACAACCTGAAATAAAAGCCTCTCAGCTAATGACTTGTGGAACAACCTGTTTTTAGTGGTTCTCCCCCAATTCCGGATCAGTCCAGGATCTGACATTGGACTCAGTATCCTGTCTCTTTGGTGTCATCTGATTTCCAGAAGTTCTTCAGGTTGCCTTTGACTTCTTTCATAGCCTCAGTATTCTGGAAGATTCCATGCCAGCTGCTGTACAGACAGCTCTGGGTTGGGGCATGTGGGGTGCACCTCGTTGGGTCAGACTGCGCGTCTGTGCAGGAATCTTATGGCACTGGCGTGGTGTCCTCGTGTTTCATCAGAACTTCCATTGTTGGTGGTTTTCACTTTGGATGGTAGGGTAAGGTGGTGGCAGTTTCTCCCTGCAGTGGATAAGCAGCCTTGGAGGAGATAATCTGAGACTGTGAAAGTAGCTCCTTCTTCCCCACACCGTCCCCTGGTGGCTGCCACGTCTGTCAGTGGTAGCCTGGGTCTAGTCTCCCCATGAGGGCTATAAAATGGAGGCTTTCTGTTGGGACAGTTGGCGAAATTTGAATATGGCCTGGGCATTAGATAATAGCGTTCTGCTGTTGCTGAGTTTCCTGATTTGATAATTGTACTGTGCTTATGTGAGAGAAGGTGCTTGTCCGTAGTAAACGCTCTCAAGTGATACATGGAGACACACAGAGAGAGAACGAGAGAGTACAGATGTGACCAAAAAAATGAAGAATTGGAGAATCTGGTTGAAGGGTATCTGGGAGTTATTTGTACCATTCTATTCTTGTAACTCAAAGTTTGAAATTATTTAAAATAAAAAAGTTTAAAGAGTACTGGAAGAAAATGAACGAAAAGATTAATGTTGAAAAAAAAAAAAGATCCAGCAAGTCATCCAGTGACTGAAAGGGGAGCAGGATCCGATCACCCTTCCAACACCAGAGAAGGACAGAGCCCATCCTTTGAGGGTGGGCTTTGCTGCGATGTTACCCCTCATGGCCCGAGAATGGAAATGTCATGTAGCTCAGACAGCTGAGAGCCAGGGCAGACCTGCTGCCGGGACAAGTGCTGTGCACAGTGGGGCTCGTAGACACAGGCGCTCCCGGGCACCCGGCAGGTGGCTCCAGTGAGGGAAATGGGCCAAGGTGCAGGTGTGGTAGCTTCCTCAGGACCTCGTGTTGAATGACCCCAGACCAGGAGGATTCATACCACGGAAGGGGGCTCTTCCCGGTTCTAGAGGCCAGTGGTCTGAAGATGGGGCTGAATGCCCTCTGAAGGTTTTAGGGGAAGCCCTGCCTGCCTTGTCCGGCAGCCTGTGGCCCCTGGCACTCCTTGGCTTGTGGCCGCATCACTCGGTCTCCACCTTTATCTTCACATAGCTGTCCCCTTTGTAAGGATACCTGTCACCGGATTAGGCACCCTCTGGACAATCTCATCTCAGGATTCTTTACTTAGTTACACCTGTGAAGACCTTTTTCCAACAAGGTCACATTCACAGGTTCTGGATGGATATACCTTTTGAGGGGCCACTGTTGAATCCGGTACATGTGGGTATATTAAATATTTCCCTTTTCTCTTCACTTTACCACAAGAAAACTAGGTGTCAGAATCAGTGACAGAGAATAATTGATGTTCAGTGTCAGATTTAAAAGAATGAGGTGTTACAGCTTAGTCATGGGGATTAAAATACAGCACAGGGAATATAGTCAATAATGTGTAATAACTGTGTCTGGGCCAGGTGGGTGCTGGACTTACCGTGGGGGCCACTTTGTGAATTATATAAGTGTGTAACTGCTGTGCTGTACACCGGAAACTAATGCAAGTAATAATCGACTTCAACTGTAATTGAAAAAAAGAAAAGAATGAGTTTGACTGTGACACTTTTTGTCCCCAAGGGACACTGGCATATTGTCCCCAGGCAGCAATGCAGGTCTGTGTCGTAAGACCTTCCAGTTGCCTGATTCTTAAAAGCTGGTGATTAACTCAAACAAACGATTTTTATGTATTTTTTTCCTTTTTGTCTTATGGGTCAAACCTCGGGACCTAGTAGAGTGCTGTGTCTTGGGGCCTGGCTGGGCAGCCCTGGGGACTCTGTGTAACAGGGATGGGGCACTACCCCAACTTCCCCAGATGGAAGCTGGGCCCACAGCCATGGCTCTTTCCCCCTGTTGCTGCAGGTACATTTTGTTTGATGGCGACGTGGACGCTCTGTGGGTGGAGAACATGAACTCTGTGATGGATGACAACAAGCTGTTGACCCTGGCCAATGGCGAGCGCATTCGGCTGCAAGCACACTGTGCTCTGCTCTTTGAGGCAAGTTATAGAAAAGGAGTTTTGAATAAAAGTCTTTCTTTCAGTTAAAATTTTAAATGTTCATTAAAGTAGGAGTCAATATAGGTGATCACAGAAAACCCAAACAGTGGAGTGTAAAGTTCACGATGAGTCCAACCCTCGATTCCCCCTTCCCCTCACCCTTCCTTGTGGTGCCCCAGAGCTCACTACTCTTCGCTCTGCCCCCTGGCCTCTGCGCATGACATGCTCAGCGAGCTGCCCCTTCCTTCATCCAGTCTGGGTGCCATCTGTTGACTGATGCCATCGGCCTGCCTGCCCTCCTCAAAGTACGACATCGCTAAGTCTGTGAAGCCCGGACCTAGTGCTCACATTGTTATGAACATGGACCTCTTTGCTGCAGAGCCAGCTAGTAGACTGATTCCATTTACTTTCTTTCAGAGCCTTTTATTTTGGCCTGGAGTTTTAATTGCCTTGCTTTTTCTCTCACACCATTCGCTTCCATCTTCTCTTTGCTTTTTCGAACTTTCTGCCATACCCTCTGCACCTGTCCTGCAGCTGTGGGCCTGAGACTTGCTGTCACGCTAGCTTGGCACAGGCTCTGTTCTCAACGGCTGCAGAGCCTGTCTGTGCAGGCGCTGCTGTGCCTGTCGCTGTCCCATTGGCTGACCGACAGCGTCTTTTCCGTGTCACTGCTTTGGGTGCGCACACACTAAGTTTTACACTACCCAGTTGCAGCTGTGTTAAAAAAACATGATAGAAAAGAGATTAAAAGGTAAACACTCCATGACAGGTTTGTTTCTTGGTGGTGGGATTTCAGATAGCTTACTTCCCTCTCTGTTCTTTTCAATTTCTGTCAGATACTCTACAGCCTATTAATTTTCATATTAATTTTATAGTAATAGAAAACTTTAAAAGGTGCTACATCTGAGATGTATAGTCTCCCCTGATAAGCCCAAATGTTTAGTTGGAAGCTTCACGAGAGCCGTGCTAATCTGTCACTTGGATGCTATGCAATTATGAAAACTCACACAAGCGAAGACTTCTGAATATGCATTCCAGTTGTTTACAGCTACAGACAGGAATGATTTCCTTTTTTTCTCCAGGTTGGAGATTTACAGTATGCCTCCCCCGCAACTGTGTCTCGATGTGGAATGGTTTATGTGGATCCTAAAAATTTGAAATATCACCCATACTGGAAAAAGTGGGTTAATCAAATACAAAACAAGGTGAACTTATTTCTAAAATGAATTTACAGTAAGTAGCATTGGTGGGTAGTTGGATAAACATAACAGATGTTTGTAGTTGAAGGCCATGACCTTGGCCTTGGTCTATCATGATCTTGAGTACTTAATGCTATCAGTAGACTGGACTAAAACATGGAAGACAGGTTTATCAGTCTTCTAGAAGACCTGCAGCCAGCGAGAGAGCTGCCGATTTTGGTAGTCTAGACCAGGGACTGACGCGTTTTCTCTGTAGCGGGTACAGAGAAAAGATTCTAGGTTTGGGGGGTCCTGCTGTTTTTTTTCTAACTGCTCGACTCTGCCGTTGGGGTGTGAATGCAGCCAGGCACGTTAGTGGGCACAGCCGTGCACCAGTGAAACTTCATGTACAAAATCTGGTGGCGGGTCCGACTTGCCTCACTGTTTGTAGGGGCAGCCCTGGGCTGGCCAGCCCGGCTTTGCAGAAACTTGTCTCCAGGAGATGCCCATCTCCTCCTCTTTTGCTCACTTGGGTGACATCAGCATGTGAAGGACCTAGCTTGTTAAGCATGGAAGTCCAATGATTTCATTTCACTTCAAACCATGTGACATGTCACATGGCTGCTCTGTATTATCTTAACAGTAGGCTTCACTGAAAGGTGCAGAGGTAGATGGGACAATTATGGGAAGGTTGTGGCTTGACCATACCCAGGACACCATGACTGCATGTCAAAGGGACATGGGTATGGCTGTAGAGGGACCACTGGAGGTGGCCATATGAGAAAGAGCTGTCAGGGGACCCTGCCAGCCCTGTGGCCATCAGTGCCTTGGCTGGGAGAGGGACCTACACCAGCTTCAGCTCAGACAAAAGGCCCTGGAAACACCTTGGAATTTGGCCTTCTGTAGGTGGACCAGGGTGACTTGCAGAATCTCTTTGAGAAGTATGTGCCCATTCTCATTGACATGATCGTGGAGGGTCTGGTGGACGGAAGGCAGGGAGAGAAGCTGAAGACGATAGTTCCTCAGACAGACCTGAATATGGTAAGGAATGGGTCCCATTAGTCAAGAGAATTTTCTCCCTGGGTGGGCGGGTAGGGGGAACAAAGATGCCTGGAGGGTAAGTGTAACGTCTCGGGTTGTGGTGGGGGAGACATGGTACTTCCTTGTGTGACCCTGTGCAAGATACACTCCATCTGTCTGACCCAGTGGGGCAGGACGTGGGTTCCTGTCACTCTGGGGTTGGGATCCCAGGACCTAGAACCAGAGCTGACCCCAGGTGTGTGTGGGGGAGGTGTGAGGGACTACAGGGGCTGACCCGGACATTTCCCTGTGAACCAGGTAACCCAGCTAACCAGAGTATTGGATGCCCTTCTGGAAGGAGAGATAGAGGACCCCGACCTCCTGGAGTGCTACTTCCTGGAGGCCCTGTGCTGCTCTCTGGGCGCCGCCCTGCTGGACGACGGCAGGGCCAGATTCGATGAATGTGTCAAACGCCTCGCCTCTCTGCCGTCTGCTGAGATGGATGGGGTTTGGGCCAAACCCGGGGAACTGCCAGGTGGGAACTGAGTGTTACCTGTTTTGTTCAGAATACTTTAGGTTTGGTTTTTAGAGTAAGTGACCTTGACTTTGCTTTTCCATGTGTAAGTGTGTGGGCTTTCCAGCATGTTTGCTTCTGTGGAGGAACGGGCAGTGGTCAGAGTACCTGGCGGTACCCTCAGGAGTTCTGTGCCTGACCTACTACAGCAAAAGCCCAGCACCTTTGGGTGGCCTTTCTTGAGGAGCCCAACTTCCCCCACCAGCTTCGGCACGTGTGGCGCAGCAGCCCATGTGGGGAGAGGTGCATGAGGAACTTTTCTTAAAGCTGGGTTTGCATAGCACCCCTGTTGTTCATTAGCAGGGTGGTACAGAACATGTGGGTGCAGGGATGGGCTGAGGCTCCCCACACTCCCTGTCGCACCTGGTGCTTCTCAGTCTCTTCCCTGCCCCACCTGGTGAGAGGCCTTCACGGGTGTCTGCTGCCCATCTCAGAGCTCAGCACTTGGCGTTGAAACTGCCCGTTTACTTATCTCTATCTCCCACCACCCAGCTCACCAGCAACTAGGAGTAGGGACCAGAGCTGTCTGCCCACTGCTGTGAGCCCAGGGAAGGGCTCAATGAGCCTCTCTCCAGCAGGCGGGTAGTTCACATCACTCAGTGTGGCTCTGCCAGGGAGTGAATGGTGTCGGGGAGTGCAGGGCACGTCTGTCTGGGGGAGGGAGGGAGTTCGAAGTCCCCAGTGCAGCTGCTGTCCTGGGAGTGAGGAGTGTGAGTTTGCTTCAGACGTGTGCAGGGCTGATGGTGTTTCCACATCTGCGATCCAAGTGGGGTGGACCATTGTTTTCTGCAGGTCAGCTCCCAACCTTGTACGACTTTCATTTTGATCCTGGCCAGAAGAAATGGATCCCATGGAACGCTTTAGTGCCCGAGTATGTTCACTCCCGGGAGAGGAAGTTTGTTGACATCCTGGGTAAGTGGGGACTAAGCCCCTGTTCCTTGGTTTGAGAGTGTGCGGCTCTCATTCCGTGAGGAAGAGATGGAGACCCGTGGTTTCTCTGGCACTCGGGGTCCTGCCCTAATGGCAGCTGGGAGAAACAGGAGAACGAGACATGGGCCTTGCCAAGAGGGTGGTGCTTTGGACTTCTTTTAGGGCTGCTGGCTCCGACTCACGAGTCTGTGACTCTCACTCTTCCCTGGGGTAGGCCCGGTCCTGACAGGTGGGCAGGGTGCTGCTCAGTTCCCCTCCCATTGCTGTCTGGGTGTGGGAGGGGAGAGGGTGCTCTGACCTGTGCTGCCCTAGGAACGGTGTGTTTCCTGGTGTTTCCCGGGCAGCCGCATTTCAGTGCACTCTGCTGGCTGCTCAGGTCACAGAGAGGCTGCCGCTTTCCCACAGCCAGGGTCCAGTGCTGGCTCAAGGAGAGTGAGGTTCTCAGGAAGCAATTAAAAATTGTTAGCATCGGAGCGAGCCAGGCCCAAATTCGAGGTTTTATCTTCTCTTCAGAGGAGGTTTTTGGGCAGGAGAGCAGAGCCTGCAGATTCGTCAGTGGCGTGAGCAGCAGGAAGGCTCTGTTTCTAGTGTCCTGAGTGCGAGTCAGGGCTGGGTGTGGGAAGCAGGGGCAGGCTCTGCACCCGGACTGGTTGGTTCCACAGCCTGAGGGGTGACCCGCCTTGTAAAGTCACCCCCTTAAAGTGGGGGGATTTTATGGGATGCACGTTATACCTCCACAGAGCTATTAAACATAATGGTTGAGGAAGCGAGCTTCTGAGAAGATTCTACCTGGATCATGTGTCAGGTTTTTGCTGATACTTTTTATGGGATCTGTGAGTTTCTGCAAAGCTCCGTGTCACTGACGCTCACTTGCCGGCATCTCTATTGTGCCCCCACATCTCTGTGACGTCCCATCCGTGATATGTTCCACAGTGCACACAGTGGACACCACCCGCCTCACCTGGGTGCTGCAGCAGATGGTGAAGATTAAGCAGCCTGTGCTGTTGGTCGGTGAGTCTGGCACCTCGAAGACAGCCACCACCCAGAACTTCCTCAGAAATCTCAACGAGGAGACCAACGTGAGTCCGTGTTGTGCTGACTGGGCTGGAGACAGCGGAGGGTCAGCTGGGCTTCGCAGGGGCCTTTTTTGGGGAGGGTGGGCCAGGCTGCCCGTGGGGGGTCACGCTTACCCACATCCCGGCACATGCAGACATGGTTTGCTGAGCTTCCAGGATGTCATTGTGGAGGGCACAGGAGGGATGTGCACGTCCAGAGAGAGCTACGGGCTGGTGGAGCCCGGCACAGGGAGGCAGCGCTCAGGAGTCCCCTCCACAGGGCCCCTCAGCTCAGATGCAAGCTGGTTGCTCACGGGCCCACCGAGGCACATCTGCCCACAGTCACTGTCGGGAGGTCACACTCGGCTCCCACGGGTGTAGCTCCTGTGCACCTGCCCTTGGGACCCCTCAGCTGGGGGTGGGGGGCTGTCTAAGGCATTGGTTCTCTGGACCAGCAGCATCCCTTGAACACTTGCTTAATCTACCCCAAATCTACTGAACGGGACACTCTGAGAACAGGGCCCATCGTGCTGAGTGGCATGAGCCCACCAGGCAATTCCGATGCCTGAGGTGTGAGGACCATGGGTCTGGGGACTTGCGTAGTTGGCTCTAAGAAGCACAGGGAGAGGCCTGGAGCCCCTGTGCGTGAGGACATGCTCCCCACACAGGGACCCGGGGCTCCCTCCCCTTCCTCTCAGCAGTCAATTCGGAGATGGAAGCAAGGGTGGTCGAGCTCCTGTGACCATTTGTAAGACACAGCGGGCGTGATAGGACTTATGTTTGACTGTTGCTTCACCGTGTTGCAAATGCCTTTGTGCTCCTCATTACATCATACCATCGCCTGTGAGGTGGCCCAAGCAGTCCTATTAAAACCATCCTGCAGATGGGAAAGACGAGGCTCAGAAAGGCTGAACGACTTTTTGGAAGTTGCCTGGCTAGGATTGCGTAGAGCCAAGACCCCCAAGTCCACGTTGTCCACAAGGCTCACCCGTGGTAGCTTGTTCTTGCTTCCCCCAGCCTGCCAAAAGGAAAGAGGAATTCCTGTCCTAGCGCTTAAAAATGATGGTGTAAAGACACATTGGTTTCTTAACAAGTTAGCTGAGACACCAGTGAGTTTGTAAAAGAGATGGTAGCTCACAGTCAAACTTTCACTGCCAATACTGGGAGGAAAACACTGACTTTTGGAGCCATCTCTCTGTTTCAGATCGTGTTAATGGTCAGTTTCTCTTCCCGTACCACATCCCTGGATATCCAGAGAAATTTAGAAACAAATGTGGAAAAACGAACCAAAGACACTTATGGGCCCCCCATGGGAAAGCGCCTCCTGGTGTTCATGGATGACATGAACATGCCAAAGGTAATGTGACGCTTCCGGGTGTGGAGGGTGGGAGAGGGCCGGGTGCTGCGTGTGTGGGTGGTGTGTGCGTGTGAGAGCCCTGCCTGCACGCTGCGTCATGTTGCAGGTCACGGGTTACGGGGAGCCAGCCTGGGAGACTATGTTCCTAGGATGCTCTTCCTACACAGGGGAGCTTTTTCCTTAGTGGTTGTGTGCCTCAGTTTCTTTTTTTTTTAAATATTTTATTTATTTATTTTTAGAGAGGGGAGAAGTGAGGGAGAAAGAGAAGGAGAGAAACATCAATGTGTGGTTGCCTGTCACGTGGCCCCCACTGGGGACCTGGCCTGCAACCCAGGCATGTGCCCTGACTGGGAATCAAACCAGCAACTCTTTGGTTCACAGGCCCGCACTCAATCCACTGAGCTACACCAGCCAGGGTGTGCCTCAGTTTCTGAAAAGAGTGAAGCAGGTGGCAGGCAGCCTCTGAACCATATCCAGCATGTGTTTGAGTGAATGGTTTCCAAGAGCGTTGTTCAGCCCCACATACATGGGAAGCATGAGGACAGACACTTCCTGAGAATCCCTCTGGATTTACCAAGGGAGGGGACTTAAGCATGTGTGATGGGTGTGTTTCTGGGGCTAGAGCCTGAGAGTTGCAAAGTTTTCTTAGTACTAGCATTTAAATTTATATCATTTCTACAGAACAATTTTTTCCTGAAAATATATCTTTCAGAAGGACTGCATACAAAGCCAGGATCTATCCATCCATCCATGCACCTGTCCATGCATTCATCCATGCATCCATCATCCATCCTCCATCCATGCACCATCCATCCTCTATCCATGCATCTATCCTCCATCCATCATCCATCCATCCATCCATCATCCATCCTCCATCCATCATCCATCCATCCATCCATCATTCATCATCCATCCATCCTCTATCCATCATCCATCCATCATCCATTATCCATCCTCCAGCCATCCTCCATCCTCCATCCATCCTCCATCTATCATCCATCCGCCATCCATCATCCTCCATCCATCATCCTCCATCCATCCATCATCCTCCATCCATCCATCCTCCTCCATCCATCCATCCTCCATCCATCCTCCATCCACTCTCCATCCATGCATCATCCACCCATCCACATGCCTGCTTGTCCACCCTTCCAGTTAGCATGTGTTTATTGAGCGCCCCCTAGTGCTGGTGCTATGCAGTGATGAGTGAAATGTGCCAGTGCCTGCCCTGGTGCAGCTTACAGGCTGGTGAGGGAGTGAAGTGCAGATGAATATACAACTGCAGACTTTTTAGAAATTGGTGTGCAGAGGTATCACTGGCTCTGCTTTCTGATTGTCGCCTTTCTTTCTTCTCTGTGAAAAAACCAAGGTGGATGAATATGGCACGCAGCAGCCCATCGCCTTGCTGAAGCTGCTGTTGGAAAAAGGCTACTTGTACGACCGTGGGAAGGAGCTGAACTGTAAAAGCATTCGAGACCTTGGCTTTCTGGCTGCAATGGGAAAAGCCGGGGGTGGCCGCAACGAAGTGGACCTGAGGTTTATTTCACTGTTCAGTGTCTTCCATGTTCCGTTTCCTTCAGAGGAGTCTCTGCATTTAATTTATTTCTCCATCCTGAAAGGCCATACCTCGGTAATTGATGTTAATTAGCAGTCTGACTGACTGGGCCCTGTGTTGGGTGGGAATGTCTGAGGGCCGACCTGCTCATTCAGTGCCGCGTGCACAGTGCCCATCGAACTTGTAGGGGCCTGTGAACGTTTTCATTTCTTTCAAAACCAGGAGAAAAAACTGAATGTAACCTGGCCTGAATTATGTTCATCTTTGTACCCATGCAGTCATAAAATACAAAACAGTATGTTTTTATGAAGAAAGGGGCCCAGAGACAGAAGTGCTTTGGGCCCAGGGGAGTCATGATGGGGCCCTGAGTTACAGCACCACCTGGAGTCACAGCTGTGAATCAACTAGGGATTGGGATGCTCAGGGGTTGGTTCCCATGTTGCTCCTTGGGTAAGTCCCTTGAGCTGCCCGAGGTGCCTTCTTGCCTGGAGCAGGGAGGGAAGGAAGGGACCCACCCCCTGAGCAGTGGGAGAGCAAGGGGAGAGTGCGTGTCAAGTGAATGTGGCCCCATGCCCGGCACACAGTGGGTGCTCGTTGGGTACCAGTTGTTGCTGTTATTAGTAATATTTGGGCCCCACAAAATGAGGCCCATTCATTCAAGTAATGACCTTCTGACCCTGGTTTTTTCCTTCTAAAGTGGGGCTCGCGCACTCAAAGGCTTCAGGGGCCGGGCAGTAAAGGCAGAGATATGGACTAGCCAGGCAGGGTCAGCAGACCTGGCCTGTTCGTGCCCTACCCTATGGCATTTGCGTTCAGAACGTGAGGTCCGCATCGGTGAGATCCGCCTGGGGGCTGCTTCACACCCTGTTGACACGTCCAGTGTGAGAGCTCAGGGGGCAGAAGCAGGTCAGATGATGAGTTTTTCTTTCAGTATATTTTATTTCCTCTTTGAAAATGATGGCAAAACTCACATGAGATTATTGTAACCATTTTAAGGTATATAATTAAATGGCATTTAGTCCATTCACAGTGGTTTACAGCCTTACCCCTGCTGTTCAGTTCCAGGGTGCATTCGTTACCCTAAAAGCAGTCGTTCCCCCCCACCCCCCAGCCCCCGGCAACCACTAATCACCTCCCGTCTCTGACCTGGGCCTTTCCTGCACACGGAGCTTTCCTGCACACGGAGCCACGCAGCCTGCAGCCTCTGTGTCTGGCGTCTCTCGCTCGGCGTTGTGCTCTCGGGGCCTATCCATATCGCAGCCGGTGCCTGGTGCCCTCCCAGGAGGCCCTGCCATCCACTGAGTGGACGGGCCACAGTTTGCTTCCCTGTTCTCCCCAGGGTGGCATCTGAGGGGCGCCCTTCTTTTTCAGGTGTTTCACGAGAGCATCTCGGCCGTGAGTGACCAGCTGACACATTGCACTTTGGCACTTTACACAGACATTGTGCAGGACCTGCCCCCGACCCCATCCAAGTTTCACTACATCTTCAACCTGCGCGATCTCTCACGAGTCTTTCATGGGCTGGTCCTCACCAACCCCGAGCGGTGAGTTTGCTGTCTGTTGTGAAGTGTTGCATGCTTCGTAGCAATGGCTTTTCTTACTCTTTTAAGGAAAATAAGATGGGGGACTTGTGGACGAATTCCATCAGTTAGTGTGTCAATGAATTGCTCGGTATCCCTCTGGTTACGTTAAAAGAAGAAAAGAGTTAAATGCTTGGTATAAGGCCTGCTGCCTTGCAAGCCCTTGAGTTGAAGGCAAGTGGGATAGGAGAGGCAGAGGTGTGGCCATGTGGACAGGCGTGGCACCCGGTGAGACCGCTTTGCCGACCTCTTGTCTTAGTCCTGAAGTCTGAATTTGCCTGTATGGTGTCTTTTGCTTGTGTGCCTGAACTATTTCTGGTTCAAACTGGTTCTGTTGTGTGTGTCAGGGAGAAGGAAGCACAGAGGACAGAAGGGACTTCAGTCTGGGTGTACAGATTTTCTCTTTAAAACTGGACTTACTCATGCACTCACAGTAAGACATGCTTCAGTCTGTGTACATTGCAAGGATAGAGTCCCATTATGAATCCCCATCCCATTAATGGAGTAAGGCCTTTCCACCCACCCACACTGACACTCAGGTGCCCGTGAGGGGCTGGAATGGCAGCTCAGGCTCCTGGAGTTAAGAGTGAAGTGGGGGCTCTTTGCCAGAAACCAGAGAAAGCTCCAGATCTGGGGCCGGATGGAGCTGGTTCTTAGGAGGAGCTGCTAGTGCCCCGTGCTGCATTTAAATTCACGAGTTCCAACAAGTAGGAGCAGGGGCCAGTGCTCACTTTGTGCCGTGTGCGTCGTTTATAGATAACGCCCTTTCTCCCCTGCCTCAGGGTAAGTCATAGACGCTACGTGGTGGTCTTCACCCTGAATTTGTCATCTTCCGTTAAACTGCATTAACGTGAGACCAGCGGGAGCGGGACTGTTGAAATGTTGTCCTTTCCGCACCCTGGGAGCCCATCTACAAATAGGAGCGTTTAGCCCTGCCTTCTCCAGCTGATGCCCTGGCTGATCTTGCCCCTCCATCATGCAGGTTCCAGACGGTGACCCAGATGGTGAGGGTCTGGAGGAACGAGTGTCTGCGCGTCTTCCATGACCGATTAATCAACGAAGCGGACAAGCATCTGGTCAGTTCATCAAAACCGACACAGCAATTGCAAAACAGAATACTTTTCTGAGTGGAAAAAAAGCATTAAAAACCCAATGTGTTTTAAATATTTACTAAATAGACACTAAAAATAAAAGTCAGCCTGTAAAGGAGGAGGGTCGTTAAGTGCCTTGTAGCAATTGGGAGAGAAAATTAAATGCAAACCACATGATCCTAGCATAGGCTTTTTTCCTGGTAAGTGCCAGCTCGTTCATCTTCTGCTGTCAGGTGCAAGAGCACATACGAAACCTGGTCATGGAGCATTTCCACGACGATGTGGAGGTGGTGATGAGGGACCCTATCCTGTTTGGAGACTTCCGGATGGCTCTGCATGAGGAAGAGACGCGCATCTATGAAGACATCCAGGATTACGAGGCGGCCAAGGCTTTGTTCCAGGTGCAGACGGGGCTCATCTTCTTGGAGGAGCTGAGCATTGCAGCGATGCCCAGGAGGCGGAACTGGGAGGAGCCCCTGGGCCTCCCTCTGTTGGGGTTCAGAACACAGGCTCATGTCTAACCCAGGGGGCGCCAGGTCCCGTGGCGCATGGTGGTGACCTGAGGAATTTGTTAAGCACACAGACCCTGGGGCTCACAGGCCTCCCCTTCATCAAGCCAGGGAGGGGCCTGAGTTCCAGTGGGTGGCCAGGTTTGGGAGCCACTCACCCGGCTCTGTCATTCATTTTCATCTCGACTTGCGAGGGGAGCCTTACAGCTGGCCAGTCAGTGCTGGCTGGCTGCTGGCTGCCCACAGGGCAGCAGAGGGGAGCCTGGATCCTGAATGCTACACTTGGTCCCGTAAACCTGGATGGTTTAGTTACTTCCACCACTGTACGCACTGAGCAGAAGCTCTCCTCCATTCTTAATCCCTCCTGGACAAAGGACAGAGTCTGCCTCTGCAAACCCAGGGACCCCGGGGATTCTTTTAATATTTATTTATTTATTTATTTATTTCATAGTTTACTTGTTTTTTACTGCATTTTCCCCATGACCTGAAATTTCTGTAATTCAGGAAATTCTCGAGGAGTACAACGAAAGCAACACCAGGATGAACCTGGTCCTCTTTGATGATGCGCTGGAGCACCTGACACGTGTGCACCGCATCATCCGCATGGACCGCGGCCATGCCCTGCTGGTGGGTGTCGGGGGCTCCGGGAAGCAGTCTCTGGCCAGGCTGGCTGCCTTCACAGCTGGCTACGAGGTGAGGTGCCCCTCCCACCTGCCTCCCACCCAGAAACAGGTTTGATGGGCCCGTCTCTGCCATTGGCAGTTCATGCAGCGCTGGAACAGTCCAGGAATGGTCATAGCGTGGTGTTCTCATGGAGCGTGAAGTGGGCATTGGTGGGGCCTCGGTACTATTCTAACCATGCAGTCGAAGTGTCGAATTCTCATACTGGTTCTGGAGTGGAGACTGTTGAGTTTTTAAGTCAAGCGTGAGCCCCCAGGTGGAGGGGTCGGGGCCCAGCCCTGGGGGCCCGCGCTCAGGTCAGCAG
This sequence comes from Anoura caudifer, assembly GCA_004027475.1. Lineage (NCBI taxonomy): Eukaryota > Metazoa > Chordata > Mammalia > Chiroptera > Phyllostomidae > Anoura > Anoura caudifer. The sequence continues at coordinate 86,266 of PVKU01002151.1, read as the reverse complement.
GTGGCCGGCTGCTGTTCCTACACAGCCCATGCTGGGCAGTGCTCAGGATCTGTCTTTGAAAACGGCTTTATTGAGATATCATTCACAGACCATACTACTTACCCATTTAAAGTGTACAATTCTGCGCGTCTCGGTAGATTCACAGACACGTGCAACCATCGCCTCCGTCTGTTTTAGAACAGTTTCCTCACCTTGCAAAGAAATCCCATACCCCTTAGTGTTATCCCCCACCTTCCCACATCCCAGCCCTAAGACGCCGCTATCTACTGTCTGACTCAATCGATGTTCCTGTCCTGCATGTCTCTCATAAACGGGAGTGTGCGTCGTGGTCTTCTGTGACAGCCTCGTTCACACAGCCTGATGCTGCCTGGCTTCATTCACGTCTCAGCATGTCACCCGTGTGCAGGGCTGGGTCCCGTTGCCCTGTGTATGCACACACCACCCTTTGTCCACCATCCTCTGATGGGCACTCAGGCTGTCCTCGCCCTTCGACTGCTGCGAGTGATGCTGCTATGGACGCATATGTACACACATCACTGCCGCCGTGCTCTCACTTGGGTGCATACCTCAGGGTGGGCTTGCTGGGTCCCCTGGCAGCTCTACATTTAATCATGTAAGAAACTGCCAGCTTGTTTTCTGAAGTGTCTGTGCAGTTTCACATTCCCACCAGCAACAGGCAAGGGTCCCTAGGGTCTCACAGTGGCTCTCGCGCAGCCTGTGGGCCCCTTGCCTGCATGGCCTCTCCAGGTGGAGAGCGGACCCTGCAGGGAGGCCTCTGCACAGTGTGCCCTCTTTGTGACCCTGCTTCTCTTCGCTGGCGTCCAGCTCCATTCATCAACAGGCCCTCCCATTGTCCTCCATGTCTTTGCATTTGCGGGAAGCTGGCCCCACAGCTAGGGTCCCTGGTCACATCTGTGGTAGGCACATCCCCTCTCAGGGTGGACCAGGGTCCTCACACCGACACCCTCATTCCTGGGCCCTCAGCTGCCTTTGGAGGGCTCACTTGTTGTTACATTTTCATAACCCTTCTGCCAGGGAATCAGATGTGTTCCTGCTCTCTTCTCCACACCTTTGGGACTCAGACTGAACTCCACATTGTAGTCATTGCCATCCCCACAGGGTGAGCATGTGGTCGCTGGCCTCTGTATAAGTGTGACCCAGCCTCACTGTGACAGTTTGGAAAATGCAGGACCATCTCGGGAAGATGGAGGCCCCTTTGGTCTTGCTGCCCAGAGATGGCTGCTGCCAGCCTGTGCCCTTCAAGGACCCTCCTCCTGTGCTCACTTCCGAATGGCCGAGGGTCAGCAGTGTGCATGACATATGATTTGTCCCATCTGCCTGTTCATCACGGCGTCATTTCAAGTCAGTGAACACATTTGCCACGTCCTCTCAGACATGGGAGTATCTCACTGTGTGGATGGGCTCTCCATTAGCTCTCCCTGATGGTGGGCGTGGAGCCCTGTTCCTGTTTCATCATGACGAGTGCTTGCCGTGGCGAGAGCCCTTGGTCACGTGTCTTTGCACAGTGATCTTTTTTCCTCCGCAGCGTTCCTTTTCTCAGACACCGGGAAATGGGTGCGTTCAAGGGTGTGAGCGTTTGAAAAATTTCTGACACCTGGCACCAGATTTCACATTAGAGAGTTTGGACCTAAGTTCATGGTGGAGTTTGCCTCTTTGATGAGGAAATAAAAAAGGCCTGGGGAAAGGCGAAAGACTTAATTTTATCCATAGTTTTGTTAAAAATAGGTCTCAAGCAGATATGGCAACATGTTTTCTAGGTTTCCTGGGATGTAACTGACGTGCGTCACTTTCTGAGTCTGGGTGTAGGTTCGACTCACACACACTGTGGAACGGTCATACCAGTGAGGCTGGTTAACACCCATTATGTCATGAGAGACAGTTAAAAGAACTGGAAAAAGCATTTATATCTATTTCATGTGGAATAGGATCTTAAAAGAATTTTTAAAAGATTTTATTTATTTTTAGAGAGAGGGAAGGGAGGGAGAAAGAGAGGGAGAGAAACACCAATCAGTTGCTTCTCATACACCCTGCACTGGGGGCCTGGCCCACAACACAGGCACGTGCCTTCACTGGGACCTTCCAGTTCGCGGGCTGGCACTCAGCCCACTGAGCCACACCAGCCAAGGCAGGATTTTTTAATTTAAGCATTTAAAACAGCTTTGTGTTCAGTGTTTTACACACCCACCCACAGTTTACCCCACTGTGAGTAAATGCACACCTGTGAGCACACACACCTGTCAGGTTCATGCCTGCGTGTGTTTTACTTCTTCCTTTGTCACCTGCTGTCCTCTGCTTCCTTCCTGGCCTCCTCATGTCCTGCCTTCCTTTCCTCCCTGTAACTCAAGTCATTCATTTTAACAACTGAGGGTGTCTTTTTCAAACTCCTCTGCTTTCCCACGCTCCCATAATCCATGTAGACAGGCCTGTGCTCCCCACACTCACTCACCTGCCTCCACAATGTCTGTCCTGGTTTGACACTAAGGGACATTATAGTTTTATTCTGTATTTCTCACTCAATGGTCTTTTGTGAATACAGCCTGGGTTGTCTTTTTTTCTCTCATCTGTCCCTCTCTGCCGGCTGCATGGCCTGGCGGCCCCTGTGAATGCGCACCTCTGCTTCACGGGCGGTCCTCAGCCCTGCGGGGCCTGTCAGCCCCGCCCCGGCCAGGTGTCTCACATGATCACTGTGCTCTGGTCGGCAGGTGTTTGAGATCCTTCTGAGCCGAGGCTACTCTGAGAACAATTTCCGGGAGGATCTGAAGAACCTTTACCTGAAGCTTGGCATTGAGAACAAAACGATGATCTTCCTGTTCACGGATGCCCACGTGGCTGAGGAGGGCTTCCTGGAGCTCATCAACAACATGCTGACCTCAGGTACCACGATGCTGGGTGCTGGGCGAGGCCAGCCTTCCATGCTCAGCCTTCCATGGGCTCCGACCGAGGAGTGTTAACACATTTTCCTCCCTACAGAAGAGGCCACGTTTAGGCTGTCACTGCTGGGTGGAGCCAGCCAGGGGAACTGCGCTCACCAGAGCATGACATGCCATTAGCTGTCCCCTGACACCTAAGTTGTGACAACCAAAAATGTCTTCGGACATTGCCAAATGTGTCTTGGGGGTCAGAATTGGCCCCAGTTGAGAACCTTGCTCTGATGCTCATGATAACCCCCCAGGCAGGCGAGAGGCCTGTGCCCTCCTCACCTCCCAGATGAGGAGACGGGGCTCAGAGCTGGCGAGCCCTGGGTGCCAGAGGTGGGACTCTGGCCCTGCTCTCCGCGCTCTTCTCGTAACACTGCTGCTGTTGCTCCAGTGCCTGCTGAGATAGTGACCCAAGACTTAGGAAACGTGGCCTGCTTTGTTCTCCAGGAATGGTGCCTGCACTTTTCGCAGAGGAGGAGAAGGAGTCCATCCTCAGTCAGATTGGACAGGAGGCTTTGAAGCAAGGGATGGGCCTAGCCAAGGAGTCCGTGTGGCAGTACTTTGTGAGCAAGAGCATCAACAACCTGCACATCGTCCTGGGCATGTCACCTGTGGGAGACACCCTGAGGACCTGGTGCAGGAATTTCCCAGGTACCTTGGAGCTGAGGCTGCACGTGCGAGTCCCCTTTTAGCAGGGCATGCGCCTTGGAGAGCAAGGTGCGGACTGTGGTTCCACCAGCAAAGTCAAACACAACAGGTCACTGGGATAAGATTTGGACTGCAGCGCAGGCTGTGCCTTCTGCTCACAATTGCCACTGGCTCTTGCGTGGTGCATGGTGGGTGCTGTCCTTCTGACGCAAGGACGTGCTCACAGTCCTGGGTATGAGGCCCACTCTCTGCTTGCTTCCATTTGGGGGAATTGTGCCAGCCTTGTGCAAGGTGCAGCGCCTTGCGGACATTTCTGGTGGTCAGCATGGGGTGGTGAGTAGTCTACTGATATCCAGATGACAGAGGCCAGGGGTGCCACCGAGCCCCCGGTCATGCCCAGGCAGCCCCGAACACAGGGTCCTCTGGTGAGGCTGTCAGTGGTGCTGAGGCTGCAAAACCTGCTTCTGAGGAACTGTTCTCAGACACAGCTGGCTCGTTCAGCGATCTGTTGGGTGACGTAGGAGGGTCCCTGTGCAGCGTTTCGGGTTGCAGAGTGACCCCTGTTCCCTCTGCTCTATTTCCTAGGGCTGGTGAATAACACCGGCATTGACTGGTTCATGCCCTGGCCTCCCCAGGCCCTGCATGCTGTCGCCAAGTCATTTTTAGGTGAGTGACAGCTAGCATGGGGACCACATTGGTGGTATAACAGAGCAATTGGTTTTCATGCTTCTGGGTTTGAATTGTGGTCCAGCAGATTCCTTCACTGTTAACTCCCACGGACATGAATGGGTCTTCGCATGTTGGTGTATTTTTGGTGTATACTGTGTTTTAGTTCAAACAGACTTCAGGGAACTTACCAGGACAATTTAGGGAAACAATTGATTAGGTATTATCCAAAGCGGGAGTTGGCAAATCACGGCCTGTGGGCCAAATGCAGTCCACTGCTTATTTTGGTTAATAAAGTTTTATTGGAATATGACTCACTTGCTAATAGATATACTATCTGTGGCTACTTTTATGCTACAGACACGAAGTTTAGTTGTTGCAACAGAGACCACATGACCCATAAAGCCTAAATGTTTGTGTGCTGATCCCTGGCCCAAAAGAAGCCTAAAGGACCTTTCGATAAACTATCAATCAACACTGAATTTGCTCTAAAGCGTCAAATACCTTAAGCTTTGGTTATTAATTTTAATCTTTGAAATAAGAAAGCAAGTTAATTTGTCTTCAGGAAAATACTTTTCTTTGGACCTGATTTGGGCAGATTTATGACATGGGGTGACCTTATTAATAGCGTCACCCTTGTAAATACATATTCAATAAATAATTGCTCCTCCTATACATGAAGAATGCAGTTTTCAGGGGAAGGGGCTAAGAAAGGAGGAGAATTTTCTGTGTTCTCAGAGAAAATTTCAGAGCTTGGGCTGGTGCTGTGGTCCAGAGATGCACCAGCAAGTGATGGTTGCTCTTTTGTTTTCAAAACATTTCTGTATTTTTTAAAAGATAAAATGTATAACACAAAAATTGCCATGTTAATGATTTTTAAGGATACAATTTAATGGCATTAAGTGCATTCACATTGTTGTATGGCCACCACCATCGTCCATGTCCGGAGCTTCTCTCCTCTTGTAACACAGACTCAGTGCCTGTTCACCCTCTGTCCCCATCGCCTCCCCAGTTCCAGGGAACCGACTGCTGCTCTGCTCTCTATCTCTGAATGTGCCCGTTCTGGGTATTTCACATGGGTCACGTCACGTGGCGCTCGTCCTTTCGTGTCCGGCTGCTTTTGCTCGGCACGTGTTTGAGGTCGATCCCAGTGTGGCCTGTGGCCGGCGCTCCTTCTTCCTTGAGGCGGAGGAACATTCCACTGTGGGCACGGACCACACTGTGCTTGTCCATCATCCTCTGAGGGACACGGGGGTCACTTGTGCTTTGGCTCTTGTGACCAGTGCTGCTGTGCACATGGGCAGACAAGACTCTGCTCGTGTGCATTTTTCGTTCCTTTGGGCACATTCCTAGGAGTGGAATTGTTGGGTCCTGTGGGGATTCCGTGTGTAACTTTTTGAGGAACTGCTCTTTTCCTTTCTTTAAGAGGCATGTTTCCCGGTCCTTCCTCTTTAGGGAACAATCTGATGATCCCAACAGAAAATATAGAAGATCTGGTAGACCACGTGGTTTTGGTCCACGAATCCGTGGGTGAATTTAGCAAACAGTTTCTGCAGAAGCTGAGGCGCAGCAACTATGTAACTCCCAAGAATTACCTTGATTTTATCAACACGTACTCGAAATTACTGGATGAGAAAACTCAGTACAATATAGGTAAGACAGGAATGGGTGGTTAACAGAAATTGTTATTATTTGTGATAGTCCAAATTCCGATCTTTTCTTCAAGCAGGTGTTTCTTAGTGAGTTCAGGAGCACTTGGGACTGAAGCAAAGCAGGATATAGCTTGGATTTTGCATTTTGGAAGGGTTCTCCTGTGTGAGCAGGGCCCTGGCATGCCCTTATTTTTATTTTTCTGTGTTGGGCTGTGAACTGTCTTAGCTCTAAATTTTCATTGCAGTAGAGATATTTTGATGGCAGCCCTGCACTCTGTTGGAAAATGCTTTTATTAATGTTTGTTTATTGAAAAAAATATGAGCCTTCTTCAAAATTCCAAAAGTAATGTACATGTTATAGAAAGATGAAAAATATAATCAGAAATACTGAAGGAAATTTTAAAATTGCTTCTAAAATTTTGGTGTAGAGATAATCTCTATCTAAATTCTGGTTTAAATCCTTTCATAGCTTTTTGTTGGGAAATGCTTTTTTAAAATGCCCTGGCTCTTGGCCAAATTAAGAGATGTTTTCAGAAAGAGATTCATTTCTGCCTGGCTGGTGTGGCTCAGTGGATTGAGTGCCGGCCTGTGAAGCAAAGGGTGGCTGGTTTGATTCCTAGTCAGCTCATGCCTGGGTTACAGGCCAGGTCCCCAGTAGGAGGTGCACAAGGGGCAACCACACATTGATGTTTTCCTCTCTTTCTCCTTCCCTTCTCCCCTCTAAAAGTAAGTAAATAAAATCTTTTTAAAAATTAAAAAAGAAAGAGATGCATGTTGGCTGACACCATCCCACATGGCAGTAGAGGTGCTGAGAGGGACTTTTTTCCTGGTGAGCCCAAGCGGGAGGAACTGCAGCGTGACTGCTGGATTGCTCACTGGGCGCAGTGGGCCCAGCGCCCACCATGGTGGTGGATGCCGGCGTTCTCTTTCCTCAGCTCAGTGCAAGCGTCTGGAGGGAGGGCTGGACAAGCTGAAGGAGGCCACCATCCAGCTCGACGAGCTGAACCGGAAGCTGGCGGAGCAGAAGATCGTGCTGGCCGAGAAGTCTGCCGCCTGTGAGGCCCTGCTGGATGAGATCGCCTCCAACACGGCCACAGGCGAGTAGGCCGCTCGGGGCGGGCCGCCCTGCACGGAGGGACAGGGCTGTGCTGTGGGTGGCAGGGGCGACACTTTTTGACCCTTAGATTGCCATTTTTTCCTAAGTTAGTGTCAGGCCCCCCTTAGTGACTGTGGACACCTGCCACACGCAGGACCCAGGGCCGGTGGCTTAAGGGTTTGACGGGAATGGAAGGGCTGCCCTCAGCCCGCTGTAGACACCCGTCAGCACCAGCTTGCTAGCTGCGGACACTAACTCTGAGAGAGTGCCACGTCGGGCGATGCCAGTGAGTCCCACATGCATCTGCTGCATGCTGCCAAAGTTATTTCCTGAGGCGGCTGCAATGAAGCACCACGAATGGGGCAACGTGAAAAAAAACAGACATTTATGTCCTCACGGTGGTGGTGGCCAGATGTCTGAAAGGACAGTGTTGGCAGGGCCAGGCTTCCGCCCAGGGCTGGAGGGAGGCTCGGTCGAGGCTCCAGCCTCTGCTACGGCTGGCAGCCCTGGGTGCTCTCTGGCTCACAGTGCGTCACCCCAGTCGCTGCTCCCTCGTCACGTGACCTTCCTTCTTCCTGCTGTGTCTCTATGTCCTCTTGTGGCCTTCTCATAAGGACACAGTCACCAGATTAAGGGCCCACCCTGCCCCACAGGGCCTCATGTTAACTACACTACAAAGACATTTCCAAATGAAGCAACACCCTGAAGTTATGGGTGGACGTGAATTTTGGGGGAACTTTATTCAATGAGGTACATCTCCTGTTGGTCATGCCCTGTTCTGAATGTTGGAGTTACAGCCCCTGGGAGGTGCTTGTGTTCTAGACAGTGGGACCAGCAAGCCAATGAGGTGGCGAAGTTTTGGATCAGGATCAGTGCCGTGAAGCATGTAAACAGAGTGATGAGTCTAAGAGTAACAGAGGGGCAGTCCGCTTGGGGGGCAGTGTGGCTTTTTGAGCTGGGCCTGAATGCACATAGGAAAAGGTGACGAAAAGGCAGAGAGATCTCAGTGAGCCACAGACATGGAGGGCAGCCTGGCGTCCTTGGCAAGCACTGGCCCAGCAGGCCTGGGGGATGTCACGTGAGATGGAGTGGGTGGGACATGGGTGAAAAGGTCGGAGTCACGGGCAGCTATCCTGATTGGAGACCTGGGGTGTGGAAAGCACTCCTGTGCTAGTGGAGCCCTGAGGCCACTGGGTTGGCCAGGGCTCATTAGACCCCCTGTGGCCCAGTGAGGACCCGAGGGCTGTGCATGGCTTGCCCCCACAGTGGTGGCCTGGCCTGCCCATGCCCAGCAGCCTCACTGACCACCCCCTCCCCACACAGCGGAGGAAAAGAAGAAGCTCGCAGAGGAGAAAGCCTTAGAGATCGAGGAGCAGAACAAGATCATTGCCGTGGAGAAGGCCGAGGCCGAGACGGCCCTTGCTGAGGTCATGCCCATCCTGGAGGCCGCCAAGCTGGAGCTGCAGAAGCTGGACAAGTCAGATGTAACCGAGATCAGGTATTGATGGCAGTCTCCAGCTGGGCTCGTCTCCAGCGTCCCTCCTAAAAGCGGTTACGGTAATTGTGGTGGCCACTGTGCTGGGCCTGTTCTGTAGTGGGAACTGTTATTGTCTTCATTTGCAGGTGAGGGAAGTGGGGCCTGGGGAGGCGAGGTGGCTTGCCCTAGGTCCCCAGCTGGTAGGTTGCAGGGCCTGCTGACCTTGAACCCAGGCCGACTCACAGAACGGGCTGTGTGGGAGAGGTGGAGCTTTGTAAATCAAAGCTCTTGATGGGAACACACTTGAGGCTGGGCCAGTACCCTAACACCCTGCTGGACACAGCGTGGCAGAGCTGTCCCCACCAAGGGACCGAGGGACGGTGGGAGATGCTCTAATCCCTTAACAGCCAGAGGGGCTTGCCCAAGGCAGGGAGAGTGGGTTTCATTGTGGCCCCAGATGTTTTGCCAGTTGGTCTGTGAGACGTCTCCCCTCCAGGCAACCAGAGACTTGCTTGCTGTTGGGGAGAGGGGCGGGTGCAAGGCGAGTGCGCTGTTAATGGGATCCGGCTGGTAAAGTCAGCACCACGTGTGAAGCCAAGAATAAACATCGTCTTGCCCGCCTGTCCCCTGTCCTTGGGCTGCCTGGTCCCATACTCATCGCCCTGGTTTAGGGACCTCAGCTCTCTCCTTTGCTCACTCTTCATCACATCCTCATTTTCAGAAGGGTTCTGTCCTCTGGCCCCACAGTCGGGTCTCCTGGGAGAGACTCCCATGTCCAGGCTGGTGGCTTGCTCTCCGCTGTGTTTGTCCTGGTGGAATGCGAGGGGCTGAGCAGCATTCCTTGTTGAAGGCTGTGCCTTTTCTGTCTGCTTGTTAGTGAAAAGTGTGAGTTTGAACAGAGCATTTAGCTGGTTCCAGGGAGGAGGCCCAGGTGACTCTTCACAGAGCATCTGAGATGCTGCTGCTGTTAGCAGGGAGTTGTTGGTTCAGTTTTGTGGTGTGGTTCCAATGAAGGTGTGAGGATGGATGGTTTAAAATGGCAGTGACCTGTGCTGGAAGTTTAGACCGAGGTGCCAGAATGAGGTAGACACGCAGACCATGCTGTGCTGTTGGGGAGACCTGTGTGCACTTGTCCAGGGAAGTGCCCAGCCGCCAGATAGCTACACGAATCTTGGACACTGTTTCCAAGTCAGCAGCATAAAGGTATTGTGAGAGCAGAGGTGGGGAGGGTTTTTGAAGGGAATTCATTTGGAGAGGGGGGCTGTGAGTCCCCCTAAAACCCAAAGGGGATGGGGAGAGGGGTTACCACGGGTCCTGTGGGGAGATTGAGATGTGTTCCCTGCCATTGGGTGTGTGCCTGTGTCACCCTGAGACAGGTGTGAGACAGGTACCCGGCTCACCTTGAGAAAGCAAAGGTGGCCTGCGACCTGAAAGGAGTAATTTTTAAAAATGTGATTGTTAGAACAAGTAATATGTTCATGTGCGGCTTTGCTTCCTTTTGGCTGTGTGACCTTTGGCAAGGCACCCAACTTCTCTGTGCTGCCATTTCCTCGTTTGCAAAGTGCAGATGATGGTGGCTGTCCCCACGACCTCAGGCTGCTCTGAGGCCGGGAGCCCCATCAGCATGGCTCCCCTCCCTCCCTCAACAGGTAGCTCGCCGTGCAGGTCTCATCCACCCAGAGGGTTTTCAGTGCGGGTTCAAGGCCACCGGCTGGACCAGGTCTCTGTAGTTACCAACTCTGGATTCCAGGCTTTGTAGGACAAGGGGCACTTGTGTGTTTTTTTCTTATTAGCGGTATAGTGTTCATATTTTTCTGCACCTTAGCTTTGCCTCCTAATGATACATTTTGGAGATCTTTTACATGGTGATATATGATGAATTTCCCTAATATTTTAAAGCTGTCCCTCACTTCCATCATGTGGCTGTGCCCCACTTTCATCATTTATTTAACCAGCCCCCATTTATGAGCCTTCAGCTCGGCCCCAGTCTTTGCCTTTGCGGTGTGGCAAAGGCTAACCACGGCCATGCTTCACACCTGGGCAAGCCCTGGAGGGATGGATGCCTTCCCAGAAGTGGGGTTGCTGGGTCCTCGAGTGTGTGCAGCCACAGCGTCTGTTCCCTCTGCATGCGGGGAAGTAGGACACTCATTTATCTTCCCACTGGGCTGCCCTGTGCGTGACCAACTGCTTTTCCACGGCCTCACCAACAGAGGGCGTGACTAGACATTTGGACTTGGACTTGTTTTGTAGATGAAAAGTGGTATTTGTATAGCTGTAATGTGCATTTCCCTCATGGTGGATGAGGCTGGCCTTTGTTCATATGTGAAGGATTCGTGTATGTTTCCTTTTCTGTGAAATGTTTGTGCACTTTGCCCAGTTTTCTGTTGGATTGTTGCTGTTGCTGCTTTATTTCTTATCCATTTCCAGGGGATTTTTATATGTAATAAGGAGATCAGCTTTTTATCCATGATGTGAGTTGGAAATATTTTTCCAGTTTGTTATTGGCCATTTGACTTTGTTTATGAGGTTTGTGTGTGATTTGTGTTTGCCACGTATAAGATGTTTATGTGATGGACTTTTGCAATATTTTATTTTGTGGCTTTTGCATTATATCATACTTAAAAGATCTTAAAACTGGGACGTTGTAAAATAATTTCTCTATGATTTTGTCCTATGTTTTTATAGTTCTTTACATTTAAATGTTTGATCTCATTGGGATTTTTCCTGGGCTTCCAGGTGAGTTTGGGTGCAGTTTTTTTTCGAGATGACTGCAGTCTGGCTTTCTCTTAGGTGGTTTGTATGTTAAGTGTGATGAGTCAGCACTTACATCGTGAAAGTTTCATGAGCCTTTCACTCTCTGAACAGCCCCTCCCTGTTACGATGCTTAGTCCCCCTGCAGAGACCCTCAGCTGTTGAGACAGGAAGATGAAGAGTGATGACCATCAGCTGTAGATGCTCCTCTGTCATGTAAGGGGCTCCCTTGTCACTGGCTTGTGATTTCACTTCCTTCCTTTCGTTCACTCTGCAGTCACTGGGCACCCACCGCCCGCCACCCTGCATTGGCCCGGGGTGAGCAGCATGAGCCAGGCAGGTGGGGGCTTCACTGCATGGAATGGATGATCTGGGGGAGGCATGGCATTCATGTGGACAGTGAGGTCACCCAGGACTAGGTCAGGGAGGAAAGGTCTTTGTGGCTAGGAGTGAGGAAATGGCCTGGTCTGGGGTGGGTGGCCAGGGAAGGAAGCGTCATTTAAACCGCCCTGACTAGAGGGGCGTGACCCTGAGTTATAGGGTGGGGGCTGGAGGGCCTTCTGGAGACTGGGAGGAGCTTGCCTCCAGAGAAAAGCAGGCAGGTGGAGCATCTAGGGGCAAGTGGGTGAGGGTTGGTGGGGGCTGGGGTTTGTGATGGTTTTTCTCCTTCAGAGAGGGCAGCAGGTCATCTTCCTCTGTCTTCCTCATCCCTGAGTTTCTTTTTGATAGAAGAAAGGCATCGAATGAAATGGAAACGTTCCCGTCCCCCGGACTTGCAGCCTCAGTAGCTGGAGCACCTCAGCTGTCCAGCCTTGCATTCTGGGTCACAGAGGTTCCAGGGATGCTCTGTGAGCTGACAGTAGGGAACTCACTGTCACACACTCATAGGACTTTGGAGCTGGAAGTTTCGGTTCCACTTCCCATTTTATACACGAAAACTGAGGAGCCTGGACATTCCGAACAGGCCCGGGGGCTCAGGACCCTGCATGGAGGCCTGGCTCTTTCATTTTGAATCTGGAACCTTCTCGCTGGTTCCTTCCCCCTCTGACTATTCGGAGCACAGCAACCTGGGCCCGGCCCTCACCAGCCCCAGAAGAAACCCTTTAAAAACGGCTGACTGCTTTTGTAAGCCCCTAACGCTGGCCTAATCAGACCTCTTGCTGGTGTGACTCAGGATCGTCACTTTAATCACCGGGCTGTGAGCTGGTGACATTGCCCTGACTTGTCCTTGTGGCAGCTCCCTCTCTTCTCTTGTCTGTGGGGCAGTGGGTGGGGGTTCACCCAGTGCAGAAAGCCTCTACACCGCGGCGTGGTAGGGCTCTCTCCCCCCCACTTCCCTCCCCCCTCCCTGCTCTCCCCTTCCCCTGACAGCTGGACCCAGTGACGATGGCCGTGATCCTGCCAGCTCCTGCTCTCCTTCCTCTTTCCTTCACCTTTTCTTTGTCATTTCCCTTTGGCTCCCATCTCTTCACAGCTTGTGGTTTGTACAGCCTCGCCCAGAAGCAGCCCCTCTGGGCCTTTGCATCACGCCACCATGCCCCTCCTGTCCCTCTGGGTTTCCAGTTCCCAGAGGGTCGGGAGCACTGTGTGAAGAGTGGCAGAGCACAGTGACAGCCTAGTCCCATCAAGACAAAACAGGGGAGGGGCCACGTGGCCTGGAAGGAGACTAGGGGTGGGCACCCCTGGCCCCACAGGCTGCGTGTATGAGTGGAGGCGGGCCATCCAAGCACGGGGGGCGGGGGCCTGGGCTTCCTCTGGGAAACAGAGAGGAGGCCAGTGGTGGTGCTGATGATGATGGTGGTAATGGTGGTGATGGTGATGGTGGCAACAATGGCAATGATGACATTGGCTCCCACTGAGTGAGGAATCACCCTGGTGTGTAATTAGAAATGCAGATTCTGCCCCAACTGGTGTGGCTTAGTTGGTGGAGCATCATCCCACAAAACTGAAAGGTCGCCGGTTCAATTCCCAGTCATGTGTCATGCACATGCCTGAGTGGGCCAGGCCTCTGGTTGGGGCTGTGTGAGAGGCAGTTGATTAATGTTTCTCTCCCTCTCTTTCTCCTTCCCTTACCCTCTCTCTAAGAATAAGTAAAATCTTTAAAAAAAAAAAAAAACGCAGATCCTCTGGCTGCACCCTGATCTACTGATCGGGACACCCTCGGTGGTGACCTGGGTTTGCATTCTCCTGACCCCCTGCTCTGATTCTGATGCCCAGTCAGCTCCCAGGAGCCTGGGCTGTCACCCAGTGGGTGAGACCCCAAATCTGTCCTTGGAGAAGCTTGCCCCCCAGAGCCCAAGTGTCAGTTGGGATGTGGCTTCCTTTGCTTCCGCATGACATCACCTCCAAGGCCGAGCTCAGGGCCGAGGCACGTTTTCTGGAGCCCTCATCAGGCCCAATCCTGGCCACAACCTGCACTGCTATTTCTTGCCAGGTCCTTTGCTAAGCCCCCGAAGCAGGTGCAGACGGTGTGCGAGTGCATCCTCATCATGAAGGGCTACAAAGAGCTCAACTGGAAAACCGCCAAGGGCATGATGTCTGACCCAAACTTCCTGCGGTCGCTGATGGAGATTGACTTTGATTCGATCAGCCAGAGCCAAGTTAAAAATATCAGAAGTGAGTGTAGAGAAATGTGGGAAGGGCCAGGGTTTTCCTTCTTTGGGCGCGTTAGTCTCTGGGGTAGGGATGGCAGGCCCTGCTAGCAGTCACACGGTGGCCCTGTGGCCCTGTGGGTGGAGTGGGTGGGATGTTGGTCCCCATGAAACAGGAGGGTGGGCCCTGGCTGGGCTGCGTGCTCTGCTCCGCGGTTGCTCTGGTTCTCCTTGGAAGGAGTCCGGACCGTCCCGTCCTCTGACCATCTCGTCTGACAGGCACCGAGGTGCCCAGAGTCGCTGCAGCCCTCGGCTTCTCCTCTCAGCTTCTTGTCAGTATAAAGTCTTCTGCAGGTTCCCCAGGGGAGGATGTCGGGGAGGGGATGGCACTGCCATGGCCAGCCCCTCTGGCTTCAGCCACAGAGTGCCCACAGCCCCTTTCAGCCTGGAGCCTGATCTGCCCAGGTGCTGAGCCGGGAGGATGATAAGGGTCTTCGCAAAAGCCAGCTTGGGTTTATGGCGTCACTGTCTACCCTGATGTTTGTTTAGAACTGTGTCATCAAATGTTCGTTTGCAGCCACTTGAAAACAAACCTAAATGAAACACAAAGGGTCAAAACCACCACAAAAACCCAAGGAACTGTCTCCACCCAACACTGGTTAGATATGAAGTTACTCTGGGGCTGAGGAGGAGGGTGGAGGCGGCCGTGACCTGTAGTGGCCTACAGATCCCAGACAGCTCCCTGCTCTGAGCCACCTTGCTGCCCAGGTGGGCATCCTCACTGACCCCCCAGGTACCCTGGGACTGCTGGTTGTCCTACAGAAGCACCTGAGTCACAGGATGTTCTGGGTGGCAGTGACCTGTGCCCTCATTCCCATCTGAAGCATCCTCTTACACAGAACTCATTCAGGGCTGGGCCTGCCCCATTGTCCACGGGGCAGCTATCTGCGTCCCGCTCCTGGGGGACTGGGGACTGAGGAACTGGCTGCCCTTACCTTGTCCCTGGGCAGCTCATTCCCCACTTTGTTTTCCTGAGACAGAGCTCGCTGCTCACCACAGTCACTGCGTCTTTAACCTTTAGGTCTCCTGAAGAATCTCAACACCACAACTGAGGAAATGGAAGCTGTGAGCAAAGCAGGCCTGGGAATGCTGAAGTTTGTTGAGGCCGTAATGGGCTACTGTGATGTTTTTAAAGAAATCAAGCCCAAGAGAGAGAAGGTATTGCCTGTCTGTAGGATGCAGACCTTGCTGCTAAGTGCAGGACCAACTTGGGGTGAGAGTTCACGTGTCCTCGGCTTTGCTGGAAGAACTCTGGCAAGGTTCTGAATTTAAGCCCATAAACGGTTTTGTCCTGGTAAACAATACCCATGGATTACAGCCCTCATTCAGATGTCATGGGGACTGGTGGCAACTAGGGCCACAGGTGCCCCAGTTCTGTGCGAGGGAGCAGGGTGACAGACGCTCGAGGTTGTTGTTGGGGGCAGCGCAGGGCTCTCAGCCGGTGGGGCTGGGCAGTGTTGTTGAGGACGCTGCCCTCTGCCCCGTGGCTCAGCATCCAGGTCTTTGCTCACTAGTGCCACCGTCCCTGCCCCCAAGTTCCGACAACTAACACTGTTTCCAGACATGGTCCTGTATCCCCTGTGGGCAAATGGCCCTGAGCAGAGAACCGCTGGGTCAGAGTGACACCTCAGACCCACAGTGCAGAGAGTGCTTGCAGGCTGGGGCTGTCGCTGTGAGCTGCAGTTTGACATCGCTTCGTAACTCAGAATTTCATCACTCAGAGAGCTCAGAGCCCAGGTCAGAGACTGTTTTGTCCGTGCCCCACAATGAACCTGCCCCTGACCAGTCTGCCAATCCTCCTCACCTAGGTGGCCAGGCTGGAGCGGAACTTTTACCTCACGAAACGTGAACTGGAAAGGATCCAGAATGAGTTGGCGGCGATCCAGAGAGAGCTGGAAGCGCTGGGGACCAAGTACGAGGCAGCCATCCTGGAGAAGCAGAAGCTTCAGGAAGAGGCCGAAATCATGGAGCGGCGGCTGATTGCAGCCGACAAGCTCATCTCTGGCCTGGGCTCTGAGAACGTCAGGTCAGCGGGTCCCTGGGCCAGCCGGGGCTCTGAGTGGAGTGCGGGGTCTGGGCGCCGCACGGGATCCGAGCTGTATTTCCCTTTGAAAACCGTGTGAGAAAGTCTGACTCTGCTGTTGCCGTGGTGAAGAGGGCAGTGGCCTGCAGTTGGGCTTTCTGTTCATTGTTGAGTGTTGTTTATTAAGGGACTCTTGGGGGTTAAGGAGGCAGAGCCACTGTGGAGATAGGGAGAAACCAGCGCCTCCTGTGAGGTGCATCCCGTCCTGGGGGTGGCTACTTCTCAGGGGCCATTAATCCCAAGTCCTCTCTGGGTGGGTCTGGACAAAGAGGCCACTCTGTCACCATGCACTTGTGCCCTCTTCAGCACTGAGCTGCACCCCTGAGTGGGCGGCGCTGTTTGATGCTTAGGGGCAAGGCCACATGGCCACAGCCAGCCCCCTGGGCGGAACAGCAGTTCCTCATGCAGCGCCTGCAAATGCGGTGTGGAAACTCTGGGGGTGCTGCTGCTCATGGGAAGTGCACATGGTCCCTGTTTGCAAAACCCAGAGGACCTTGGCCATGTCCCAGAAGAGGCCAAAGAAACACTGCTCCTGCTGCAGGCAGTGCTGCGCCGCCTGGCCGGCCATGTCCGTGAGTCCTGGGTTAAGCACTGGGAAGCAATTCAATTACTGCTTCACAGAGAGCTGGGAGACAAGTGCGTCCCACGAGCATTCATCAAGACCCCTGTTGGATGCTAGGTTCTGCTGGGCTTTGGAATTAAGCAAAGCTTTTTAAAACATTAAGTTTGTAGGAAGGGAAGTGGCAAAATGAGTTGGCAATCTGTAAAAGAAAAGAAAATCTCAAAAAAAGTTTTCTTCTGGCTAGCACCATTAGCAGTGGGTCAGGCTGGTTCTTCTAGAATGTTCCTTCAGATTGTGCCAGAAGGTAACTGCTTACTGCAGCCCCCCTGCCCTGTGCCAGGTGGCTGAAGGACCTGGGTGAGCTGATGCACCGGCGGGTGAAGCTGCTGGGGGACTGCCTGCTCTGTGCAGCATTCCTGAGCTACGAGGGTGCGTTTACCTGGGACTTCCGAAATGAGATGGTCCGGGGGGTCTGGCAGAAGGACATCCTGGAGCGGGGGATCCCCCTGAGCCTGCCTTTTCGGTTGGAGAGCCTGCTCACAGACGATGTGGAAGTCAGCAGGTGTGTGCAGTCCTGAGCTGGGGGATGGGCGGTGCCTTGGGCTGGGGTCCCTGTGGGTGCTCCCTGGCAGGTAGCAGCGGGTATGCTGTGAATCCAGCTCCTGGACTTTGAGAGTGGTTGAGCAGTTTTCAGGATTGGTGGATTGTTCCGAAAGGCTGACCCAGCCCCCCTTCACCCTTGGTTCACAATTGGGCAAGAAAAGCAGGTTTTCCTGCCACTGTCCCTTTCAGGTGGGGCTCCCAGGGACTGCCCCCCGATGAACTCTCCATTCAGAATGGCATCCTCACCACCCGGGCCAGCCGCTTCCCCCTGTGCATCGACCCACAGCAGCAGGCCCTCAGCTGGATCAAGAGAAAGGAAGAGAAAAACAACCTGCGGGTATGCCAGCCCCCCTTGGCCCCTGCTGCCCTCCCTGCCCCTGGTCAGGGTGTCGCCTGGCTCCCCACCTCCTCTGCCTCCAGGGATCCCCCCCGCCCCGCCCCCCCACCTCTGGCCATACCCAGCTCAGATGCCACTGCCCTGAGCCCCAAGTGGAGCCCCCCCAGCCCCTTAGTCAAGTCTCGAGGGCAGGACGATCCCCTGGCTTTGCTCTGCCCTTGCTCTGCACAGCCCTCAGGCTGTGAGCAACTCAGGGGTGAAGGCCGAGCTTTGCTCATCTTTGTGTCCCCTACAGTGCAGGGTTCAGTGGCCTTGGGTGCTCAGTTGCTTTGTTTTGGAAGGGAGTGGGAGAGGACTTGACTAAGATATTATTCACACACCGTAGGATTCCCCCATGTAGAACACAGCTCGGTGGGTTTGGTGTACTTACGGAGTAACCAGAGTCAGGTGTATTGCCCCCGAAGGGATGCTGTGTCCCTCGGCCGTCACCGCCCTTCCCTCAGCTCTTCCCTCCCCCAGCCACTGGCACTCACTGACATGTGTTCTGTCTCTGAGCACCTGCCTGTTCTCGGTGTCGATGCGGTGGGGTCACACACCGCGTGGCCTTCTGTGTCTGGCGTCTCTCACTCAGCGCTGCGTGTTTAAGTTCACGCGCATTGCAGTGGGAGTTGGCGCTGCGCGCCTGCTCATAGCCGACTCATGCTCCCTTGTGTGGATGGACCACATCTGTCCGTCCACCCATTGATGGACACATGGTTTGTTTCCGCTTTTTGGGTGTTGTGAAGAGTGCTGCCAAGAACGTTCATGTCTAAGCCATTTTGTGGGCATTTGTTTTCATGTTTTCTTGGGTGAAATTGCGGGAGTCCAATCACTTGGCTGAAATAATCAACAAATCCATGATCTTGTGTTTTACCTTTGCCCTTTTTTGTCTGGTCCTTGCTCTCAGGTATGTACCTGTGGTTGGGGGAAGCCTGCTTGTGTCTGTGGTCAGGGAAGCCCGGCCTCGGAGCTCAGGAGAGCTGCAGACCGGGATGAGCCATCCACATGTGGCCACTCTCCTCAGTGGCTCTCTTCCCTCAGCCTGCCAGGGCCTCGAGGTGGCCACCTGCTGCTGGCCCCCATCCCGCTGCTGCTGCCCTCTTATGCCTTAAAGAGGGTGGATTCGGTTCCTGAAGAGAGAGGCTTGACCAGCACAGTAAGAGAGGGTGCAGCCGAGGATGAGGGTGCGCCAGCGGGCCAGCATAGGGAAGGCATCTTCACATGTTTGAGGATAGGTATCAAGGCAGTCTTGAGGTCTCAGAGAGGGGAACAAAAGAGGAAAGAGGATTAAAGTGCATGCTTCTGTGGGCTCTGTGTTTGGGTCCCTTTGCCGTCCTGGGAGAAATGTAACAAAATTCTCCCTCCAGAGAGAAGTAATCGCTTTTCCTTGCTGGACTCTGCATTCAGAGCGAGAGGCCAAGCCTGAGCCTCGTGGCCTTCTGGGTTCGTGCGGGTCATGCACCTGGCTTCTCCCCTCTGGCTGTCTTCCAGGCTCTGCGTCCACACCCCACTCCTTGCCTGGCACTGGGCAGTGGGCTGACCCTGCGCCTCTGCCTCCCCTGTCCTCTAGGTCGCTTCCTTCAATGACCCCGACTTCCTCAAGCAGCTGGAGATGTCCATCAAGTATGGGACGCCCTTCCTGTTCCACGACGTGGATGAGTACATCGACCCTGTGATCGACAACGTCCTGGAGAAGAACATCAAGGTCTCCCAAGGGCGGCAGTTCATCATCCTGGGCGACAAGGAGGTGGACTATGACTCCAACTTCAGACTCTATCTGACAACCAAGCTGGCCAACCCTAGATACACCCCGTCCGTGTTCGGGAAAGCCATGGTGATCAACTACACCGGTGAGGGCCTCCCACGCCGTGGCATACACGGTCAGGTGGTTGCCGTGGGGACCTTGATCTGTGACCAAGGCTTTCCCAGGTTGCCATTTTATCCAGTGACCCTGCCTCCTCCTCTCTGTCACATCTGAACCGGTCAGTTCTTAATGACCAAGCGACACCTAAGAAGGCGAGATGTTTTGAGCCTTGAGGTGGCTGAGTTGGGACTGAGGCCCAGACATCCATCCACACTGGGAAGAGGCGAGACCCCTTCCAGCAGGGCAGGAAGTGGCGCTGTGTGCACGCACACGCTGTGTGGCTGAGCTCTGTTAGGGACTGCATGCCATATCTTGAATTTCTAGGGTTGTCACACAGGTTCTTAAACAGGTTAGTTAGGTGCGGCAGTGCTTCCCACTAGGGCTTTATGAGGTGCGTCTGCACTCTGTCCACCCCTCCGTAGGGCAGCGTCTCCATTTCATTCTGATGTTTTTTCACCTTGTGGCTTCAGAGTGATTGTGTCAGGAGTGTGAGGCCCTGTATCCCTGAGATGCTGGCTTATGCCCACCCTCGGCATGCGCCAGGCACAGTTGCACCAGTGAGAAGACATAGTGGCAGGCTTGTTGGGGGGACGGCGCAGTGAGGGCTGCCCTGCTCCCCTGCAGTCACACTGAAGGGCCTGGAGGACCAGCTGCTGAGTGTGCTGGTGGCCTTCGAGAGGCATGAGCTGGAGGAGCAGAGGGAGCACCTCATCCAGGAGACAAGCGAGAACAAGAACCTGCTGAAGGACCTGGAAGATTCCCTCCTTCGCGAGCTGGCAACCTCCACGGGGAACATGCTGGACAACGTGGAGCTGGTGCAGACCCTGGAGGAGACCAAATCCAAAGCCACAGAGGTATCAGCTGCTCAGGAAATGCATTCAATTTGAGGAGAGAACTGGACTCCCTGACCTCAGGGCCTCATTCGTGGTCCCAGGTCCTAGAATTGAAGGCTTTGGGGATGGGAGGACATCAACATGTGCTCTCATTGGACCCAGGCTTTGGGTTACCAGAGGGTTTGCCTGATGAGAACTGGCCCTTCCGTTGGGGTGTGCTCTGGGGAGGTTATCCTGAAGGGAACCCCAGGGGCCCTTGTGCGTTAGGTCAGCCTCTTTCAGTTGAGAGTAATGGAAAGTCCAACCCTGCTTGGCTTAAGTCAAAAGGGAATTTATCAGCTTAGAAAACAGAAAGGTCCAGGAAGGCTTCAGGTAGGGCTGGATCCAGGACTCCAGATCCAGGACTTTGGGCATGTCATCAAGACTTGGTTTCTCTCCACTCCTGGCTGGGCCTTCTGTTGGCTTTGTCCTCTGCCTCCCCATGGAGCTAAGCTCCCTTGTGGTCTCAAGATGGGTCTGGCCTCATGTCCTTTCAGGTTCAAGTCCAAAGGGAAGAGTGAGAGTCTTTACCTGTCCCTATCATGAAGGTCCTGAGAGGCATTTAAGTCACATGCTTGCCCCAAACCAGGCTCATGGCCTGGGGTTGGCCTGGGGATGGATTGCGTGGACTGGCTGGGTCTTAGGCACTTGCTCCTCTCCTGCAGCTGGGGTGGGGTCCCACATATGGAACGAGATGGGAAAGCTGTGACTCCAAGTAAAATTCAGGGACTGTTACTAGAAAAAGGGTCAGTGAAACCAAGCCACTAATGTCCATCACGTCTCGTGAGGGGGTAGGTGCCCTGGTAGCCCCCAGGGCATTGCTGAGGTTTTCTTGCTCCCCCCTTTCTCCCTCCCCCTGCCTTCTTACTTTCCCACTCACTTTGTAGCCCCTTGGTTATGGATGTGAAGCTCCCTGTTCCCTTGGCAACACGCACGTTTCCTGTAGGTGTCAGAGAAGCTCAAGCTGGCGGAGAAGACAGCCTTGGACATCGACAGGCTGCGGGATGGCTACCGGCCGGCTGCGCGGCGCGGAGCCATCCTGTTCTTCGTGCTGTCGGAGATGGCCCTGGTGAATGCCATGTACCAGTACTCCCTGAGCGCCTTCCTGGAGGTGTTTGGGCTGTCGCTGAAGAAGTCGCTGCCGGACTCCATCCTTATTAAGCGACTAAGGAACATAACGGACACGCTGACCTTCAACATCTATAACTATGGCTGCACAGGTGAATGACTGGGACAGGTGCACTCTGTGTGCACCTCTGGTGTCTCCATCCAAAGGTCAGGTGGGAGTGGGGCCCACTGATGGCCCCCTTCAACTTCTTCTCCTCTGCAGAGGCTCCGTCCCCAGCTGCAGCCATGCCCCGGGGCCCTGGGTTTAGGGCTTCCCCGCAGGGGCTGGGTTCCCTGCACCAGTCGGGCAGGAACCTGGTTGAGGCCTTTTGTCCCTGTAGGGCGCACTCGGGTGGCCAACCCTCCTAACACAGGTGAAGGGGAGTTCAGGCTGCTGACTTGGGCTCAGGTGGCCGGCTTTCCCAGGAACGTGCTCCTCCCGCTAGGAAAGAACGTGGGCTTGCTGCGTCCTCCCGTTGGCAGGATGCATGTCCTCTACACCAGAGACCTGCAGCCATGACCCGCAGGCTGCCCCCGGCCTCTGCCTGCCTTTATAAATGAAGTGTTATTAGGACATAGTCATATGTGTGGGGCATGCCTTGTGAACTGAGCCCAGTGAGGGCTAAATGCAGCGGCACAGTCTAGGGGTTTTGTTACGTTTTATTCAAGTACAGTTGTCTCCATTTCCCCTCACCATGCTCCCCCTCCCCTCCTACCCCACCTCCCACCCTCAGCCCCATCCCCATTACAGTTCTCTATGTGTGTGAGCCCATCGTGCATAGGAAATTCAGGATTAAAAACAAATTTTTTTAAATCAATATCTACCCGCTGTTTTTCTCCAGGATTGTTTGAGAGACACAAGTTACTCTTTTCTTTCAATATGACGATCAAGATAGAGCAAGGAGAAGGGAGAGTTCCCCAGGAGGAATTAGATTTCTTTTTAAAAGGTAATGAATTCACCTCCTTTAATTCATATGTGTACACATTGTTTTCATTAAAACAACCACGACAGAAATTCTCCTTAAAAATCGGCTTCCAGTAGTGCTTGTGATTAAAAGTTTCAGTGGACAGTCCCAGCCTCACAAATGTTCTGGTGTGGCGTGGAGCCGCCGCTCTCTGCCCGAAGGTGCCCCCAAAGCTGGAAGCCAGCTGAGGGGCTGGCAGGAGTCACCAGTGGTGACACGGGAAGCCCACGCCTCCTCCTCTTGCCCACCCCCTTTCTGTGGTGGGTCTGCCCCAGGGGGGAGGTCCAGGCACAGAGCTGCCTGCTCCTCCTGCTGTGTTAGCTTAGACTTCTGACTCTTCTCCTGCTGTCGTGACTAGGAAACATTTCCCTGGAGAGAAGCAAACGGAAGAAGCCCTGCACTTGGCTGTCTGACCAGGGCTGGGAAGACATCATGCTCCTATCAGAGGCGTTTTCAGACCGCTTTGGGCGTCTTCCCGAGGACATTGAGAAACACCCGGCCGTCTGGCAGGAGGTGAGCTCGCGCCTGTCGCCCTTGCCTCCCTGCACGTCGACTCTCCAGGCTGAAACTACAGCCTGACTCCTCGTGAGCGCAGGGGTGTCCCTGCAAGTGGATCACTTCGCGTGGAACCAGTGCCCTCTGATTCCCTGGAAGAATTCTTCTTTATGTGTTGGTTCAGCTAACTTCGTGGGAGAGCCATTGTCCTCAATCCATCATCCATCTGTTTGTCCATCCATCCATACATCCATCCACCCACCCATACACCCATCCCTCCATCCACTCATCCATCCAGCATCCCAGAAACACTCACTGAGCATCTCCAAGGACATGTCCCCGACAGTCACTGGGGGTCTCAGTGGTGAATGCGGCTCAGCCCTCCCTTTCCTGAAGTGCGCAGTTTGGGGTAGGAAACGCTGGCTCTGATGAGAAGCGGTGTTGATGTTTGTACTCCCATAGACTTCTCCACTTGACCATGGCTTTGGGACCGTCACATAAGGATGGGGGCCTGTGCCGTTACACAGCTGATGCCACCACAGCTGTGCTTCGTTCTTTCCAGTGGTATGACCTGGATTCGCTCGAGCAGTTTCCCTTCCCCTTGGGTTATGACCACAACATCACCCCCTTCCAGAAGTTGTTGATCCTGCGCTGTTTCCGTGTGGATCGGGTCTACCGGGCGGTAACCGACTATGTGACTGTAACGATGGGAGAGAAGTAAGTGTGGTGTTGACATCTGCCCATCCCTTTCTGTGGGGCCGTCCCTGCTGGCGCACCCTGACAGCCGTGGGTGGCTGACTCCAGGAGAACCGCCTCTGAGCGCTGTTTGGTAGCCACTCTAGAATGGCGCTGGTCTAGAGAAACACAATGTTAAAGCTCATGTATTAAAATACTGTCTAAACATGGAGTCCGTGAGACACTGTGCATATTTCTTTGGTACGGAAGATTTAAAACCCTGCGTGGACTCGCACCTGGGCTTGTCTCAGTGTGGACGGCCACACTTCAGGTGCCAGCAGCCACGGTGCCTCGTGCCTGCCATGTCAGGTGCTGTAGCTGAAATATGACTTGGTAGCTGAGAGGTGATGGAAATGAGTGATTGAAGCTGGGTGGGGACTATGGCAAACTAGAGGAGAGGTCAAGTCCTGGCCAGCAGACCCTTAACTCCTGCTGACTGATACCGGGCAGCAGGGGGACCCAGATCCTCTGACTCTTCAAAAGAAGCTAGAAATTTAGGTTTCTCCCCATCCTTATGTGTTGGAAGATAAGTTTTTGAAATCTCAAAATGTGAGCCATTCAGAACAGGCCTGTGCAGCTAGCTGTCACTGTGGAACCTCTGGGTCTGGTGCCAAGGGGACATCCCCGAGAAGGCTGGCCGAGAGGTGCTCTGTCAGGAGGCCCCTGCCCCGTGCAGACCCACGCAGCTGTGCCGGCGGGAGGCAGGGAGGCCCCGGCGTGCCTCATCCGGCGTGTGCAGCGAGTGGACCCTCAGGCTGGGTGGGCTGTGCAGGGAGCCCTGCAGAGGGGTGGGCCCAGGGTGGCAGATGTGGGAGCGCCCTGGCCTGCGTGTTCTCCCACCAGATACGTGCAGCCCCCAATGGTCAGCTTTGAGGCCATCTTGGAGCAGAGCACCCCCAACTCGCCTATCGTGTTCATCCTGAGCCCCGGCTCCGACCCTGCCAGCGACCTCATGAAGCTCGCCGAGCGCACTGGGTTTGGGGGGAACCGCCTCAAGTTCCTTGCCATGGGTCAAGGCCAAGATAAGGTAATTCGTTGTTGGAAGGGGCAGCTCTGAGTCGAGCAAGGCCCCTGGCCTCTGTGAGGAAAGACCTGATGCCCAGGGTTAGGTGGATCGGGCCGCGCCCCGTGAGAGCCAGGGCACAGTCACCACATGCTAGAGTGACAGCGCTGTACGGAGAGCCTAGTTCTAGATCTGGTGGCTGCCCTGCGCCTGTGGTCAGTGGGTGCTGTTCTTTCCAAGGCCCTTTCACACACAGCCAGCTCCTTCCGCCCCTGCAGCCCCCCACTCCTATTGTGGGCCAGGCTTGTCACTGCCTCAGGGGCTGGGCCAAGGAAGTGGTCAGCGAGCAGGTGTGACTGTCGGAGAAATGGGAAATTTGGGGGCTGAGGGAGGCCATGGGGGAGGCCCCAGTGTGCCCTCACCACCCAAGCTGTGACCAGCCTCACACACGTGGGCGGCCCTGAGGGAGTTCGGACACTGTCCCTTCCAAGGCTCCCGCTGGTGGGAGCGGGTCCTTGCCAGTCAGGGGCCAGAGTGGGTCTCTGGGAGGACATGGGGGTGGCAGCGCTCCGGGACAACAGCTCTCCTCTCCCATCGCTGCAGCTGGCTCTGCAGCTGCTGGAGACGGCGGTGGCTCGAGGGCAGTGGCTGATGCTGCAGAACTGCCACCTCCTGGTCAAGTGGCTGAAGGATCTGGAGAAGTCCCTGGAAAGGATCAGCAAGTCCCACCCAGACTTCCGCCTGTGGCTGACCACAGACCCCACCAAGGGCTTCCCCATCGGGATTCTGCAGAAGTCCTTGAAGGTCTGGCTTTGGGGTGGACTCTGATGCACCCCCAGCCCTGTCCTCGGCTCACTGCCATTCATCTGTGTGGGTGTTCATGTGTGTGCGCGTGCATGCTCAGAAATAATCACAGGATGTGGCTGGAGCCTCCTGGATACCCCGTCCAATTCCACTCCTCCCTCTCTCTTCAGAGGTCACTCCTGTCCTAAACTGGGTGGCAGCTGCACCCCCAAACAAAGCCTTGCTGGTTTGCATGGGCTTTGTGTCTCTCTAACCAGTGGCCTGCCCCAGCCTGTGGTCCTCTAGTGGTTCATGCAGAAATTTCCCATGGTGTTGTGCCCCATTTAACTTACCCCCAGAGAATTTTTGGAAAGCTTCTATCATCTGTCTCAGGCTGGTAGAGGGCAAATGTAACTACGTTCATTTCACACTTGAGGACCCCTGGTTCAGGGAGAGGTAGGAGAACCTCCTCCAGGTCACTTGTTGAGCAAGTGGCAATGCTTCTGAGACATCCGTCCAGCTCCTTAAGGTCTGCTGGGCCCTTAACAAGAGGGGGCTGCTTTCCAGGGAAAGGACGGGCGGCCACTGAAAGATGCAGGAACAGCTGGGAAGACTGTGCTTTACATGCTTTTCAGAGCGGTGTGCCAGTCCGTGGTATCTGTCACCCTCTGTCCCTTCTCTGACAGGTTGTCACGGAGGCACCCAATGGGCTGAAGCTCAACATGAGAGCAACCTACTTTAAGATCTCTCAAGAGACACTGGATGAGTGTCCTCACCCCACTTTCAAGCCCCTGGTCTACGTGCTGGCGTTTTTCCATGCCGTAGTGCAGGAGAGAAGGAAGTTCGGGAAGATTGGCTGGAACGTGTACTACGACTTCAATGAGTCTGACTTCCAGGTGAATGCATGGCCACGGCCTCTCCCCAGGACTGTCCTTCCCGTGTGTTCTCCCACAAGGGCGATAGTAGTGTCAGCCCTGCCCATGTCTTCGCAAGGGGCAGGGTGCGAGTGACTGTGGGTCTGATTGTCAATGAGCCTGTCCCTCCGCTTCTAAGGTCTGCATGGAGATTTTGAACACGTACTTAACGAAGGCCTTCCAGCAGTGTGACCCCCGGATCCCATGGGGCAGCCTCAAGTACCTCATTGGAGAGGTAGGAATGTCTTGGGGGGCCCTCTGTGTGCTGCCTCCTGGGGCTGGAGTGGCCTGGCGCCCTTGAGCGTGATCTCAGAGCTCCAGGTGACCCGCCTCTTGCTCCTCTGCCCATCAGCCGAGCCCCTTGGTCTCTACGCATGACACCCAGCCCATCGCCCCGTTGTCCTCGTTCTCAGAGATCTCCATCCACATATAGGTTCTGGGTTCATCGCCCCCGAGGTGTGTGTCCTTGAAGCGTGGCAGGGCTTGCCTCGCTGCACCTTGGGCGTGTTGCAGAGCCTGGTCCCGTTCCGTGCCTTCACACAGAGTGCGTGGGACTGCACTCCCTGGTGGCTGGCACATGGCCCGAATAGTGACATCCCCATTCCCAAGACAGACGTGACTGCCAGCCTGTTGGGTGGTTGTGTTCTGTTTGTTTCTTCAGTCCCATGCCACTGGCTCTCACCCCCTGTAACCCCAGGTCATGTACGGAGGGCGGGCCATCGACAGCTTTGACCGGCGCATCCTGACCACCTACATGGACGAGTACCTGGGAGACTTCCTCTTTGATACTTTCCAGCCGTTCCACTTCTTCCGGAACAAGGAAGTGGACTACAGAATCCCTGCTGGCGATGTAAAGGAAAGATTCGTTGGTGAGGTTTCTCAGACACTAGAAAAGTGTTTTAAAAGTCTTCTCTAAGGGAGTCCACACATTTCAGCTGCTCTGTTTTCCATGGTTGGGTTGATGGCTCTTCGGTCCCCTTGCCTGAGGGACCCCTTGGCTGGTGGGTGCAGCCCATCACACCTCCGAGAGGGCCATGGGGCTCATCCCAGCCTCTGAGCTGATGGAGCCAATTCGATTTCCCATCCTGGGATGATGGCAAATTTGTCAGATTCTGCCTGGAAGGACAGGGTGGCCCCCGAAGCTCACTGAGCTGTTTTCATAACAGATGAACATAGAACTTGACTACTGGTCAAGCTGGTGTCAAATGCTAATTAAAGACACATCACCAAGCAGGGGAGTTAGTCGTGTGTGTTGGGGGTGTTGAGGTGGCGGGCCCTCTGCAGTCAAGGGTGTGCGCTGCGGACCGCATGCATGTCTGTGATTGCAGAGGCCATCGAGGCCCTGCCGCTGGCCAACACACCGGAGGTGTTCGGTCTTCACTCCAACGCTGAGATTGGCTACTACACTCAGGCCGCTCGTGACATGTGGGCTCACCTGCTGGAGCTGCAGCCGCAGACAGGTACCACCTATGGGAGGACGAATTTAGGGCTGGAGGCCACTGGTCCAAGGTGCTGCTGCTGGTGCCTGGCGCCTGTCCCTGAGCCACCAGACTTGGGGGCACCCTGCTGCCTTGCTCTCCCTGACAAGTGTCCTGGTTTTAGGGGAATCGAGCAGTGGCATCAGCCGAGATGATTACATTGGCCTTGTGGCCAAGGACATAGAGAACAAGATGCCCAAGGTCTTCAACTTGGACCAGGTCAGGAAGCACCTGGGGATGGGAATCTCCCCCACATCAGTGGTGCTCCTGCAGGAGCTAGAACGCTTCAACAAGCTCGTCATCCGGATGTCCCGGTCCCTGGCTGAGCTGCAGAGGGTGAGCGTGTCCCCGACGGGCAGAGTTCTGCCTCGACGTAGAGCCTGGTGTTTTGATCCCTGGCCTGTCCACTCTCCATCTGTCCACAGGCCTTGGCTGGAGAAGTTGGAATGAGCAGCGAGTTAGATGACGTCGCCAGGTCCCTGTTTCTTGGGCAGATCCCTAACATCTGGAGAAAGCTCGCCCCTGACACCCTAAAGTCCCTTGGAAACTGGATACTCTACTTCTTGCAGCGGTTCAGCCAGTACACATCATGGGTAAGGAAGAAGTGGCTGGCTCATGGTGCAGCCTGGACCCCCTGTGACCACCTCCCAACCCTCCCCCACCCCCACCGTCGATGCAACCTGCGTTAGCAGTTGACCGAGCGCCCTTGAGACGGTCTCCACCTCTCCAAGCGTGTCTGTGTCTTTTTTCCTCTTCCTTTTCTGGTTTTAAGACTTGGAAGTGGGCCTCTTGCAGCTTGGTTCACTCATTTGAGAATCGGTCTTGGAATCTGTTCCATCTATGTCCCTTTAGGTACACCTCATGCTTTTTAGGGTTCCCCACTTTGCAGGCGCCCCAGGCCCTTTGCACTGGTGGACACTGAGGCGGTCACTGTTGGGTTTTTCTCTTCTTTCTCCCTGCCAGCACCAGTGACAGCCCAGAGCACATGCCTTGGGCGCTCACATGAGTGTGCCCCTGGGTCATCTCTGAAGCGGAAGCAGCGGGGCAGAGTGTGTGTGTTTTAGATTCAGGCAGCTCTTATCAGACGGTTTCCTGGAGATGCTGGAACCAGAGTGTGCGCAGTCACTCATCCCCTCAGCACTCGCAGCGCTGTGTGTCCCCAGTATTCTGCGTCTTTTCTCCCTGATCGGCAACAGTGACACCTAATTGTTGGGATGTGCATTTCTCCTTTTTTAAAGTCATTTTTACTTTTCAATTGTAGTTGACATGCGATATTATATCAGGTGTCCACCCTAGTGATTAGGCATTATGTAGCTTACTGAGTGATCATCCCGATAAATCTTATGCCCATTTGCCACCAGGCACAGTTGTTAGAGTGTCGCTGACTCTGTTCCCTGTGCTAGACTTGACGTCCCTGTGACCGCTCTGTCACAACAAGTCTGTGCTTTCCAGCCTCTCGCCTTTCTCACCCAGCCCCCCAACTCCCAACTCCCCTCCCGTCTGGCAACCGCCAAATGTTCTCTGTGTCTGTGAATCTGTTTCTGTTGTGCTTGTTTGTTTGTCTTGTTGTTTAGATTCAGTTGTTGATAGACATGTATTTATTGCCATTTTATTACTCAAAAATTTTATCTTTTTTTTCTTCTTTTTAAAGAAGACCTTTTAACATTTCTTGTAATACTGGTTTGGTGATGAACTCCCTTAGCTTTTTCTTGTCTGGGAAGCTCTGTGTCTGCCCTTCCATTCTAAATGACAGCTTTGCTGGTAGAGCAGTCTTGGCTGTAGGTCCTTGCTTTTAGTCACTTCGAATATTTCCTGCCAGTCCCTTCTGGCCTGCAAAGTTTCTGTTGAGAGATCAGCTGACAGTCTTATGGGAGCTCCCTTGTAGGTGACTAACTTCTTTTCTTTTGCTGCTTTTAAGGTTCTCTCTTTGTCTTCAACCTTTGCATTTTAATTAGGATGTGTCTTGGTGTGGTCCACTTAGTGAGCATTATGGGGCTCCCTGAGGCAAGATGCTGCTTTTTTGAGAGATCTTAGGAAGGTCTGAAATTTGATCCAGGACAGGCCATTCTTATGTAAAGGCCACTAGAAACAGCTTGGGCGGCCCGCAGGTTGGGTGGGGCAGGGGCTCAGGCTGGGCAAACAGTGTGAACTACGCTGACGGAGACTCGGGTGTGGCACCCGCCTGCCAGCTCTGGGCGGAGGGCTCAGAAAAGGAACAATGGCCTCTGCCAGCACTTTTTTTCTGGCAGAAAGCTGCCCCTGACCCAGCTCTTGCCCTGATGCTGGACAGTTTGGCTCCTCCGCATGTGTCCCTGGTGCCTTTTGAGCTGCTGCCCCTGTGCGGGAACCCAGAGCCAGCGAGTCCAAGTGAGCCTGCGTGCGGGCTCTTTAAGAGGAATTGCTGGGGACTCTGTCTCACTCAGCTAAAATCCCTGCCGTTTTTTACAGGCAGAAGTTATGGGGACTTCCTTTCCTGGCTCTGGAACCCTGGACTGGAGGGCCTGGTATGGGGCTGGGACCGCTCACTCCTCAGTGGGGGGGTCTGCAGCCAGGATATCAGTCCAGGTTTTCATCCGACACGTGGGTGTAGACCAGCCTGTTCCGCATCTCCTCTTCTCCTATCAGTCTCAGTGGTGGCTTTGTCCCTTTAGCTGTGGGGCTTCCCTCAGCTGGATGTCTGGCAGTTCTGCGTGGTGGTGGTTCTGCTGTTTAGCTGTAACTCTGGTGTGTCTGTGGGAGGGCGCGCCAGCTGCGTTCACCTTCGCTGCCATCTTGGCCAGCAGCCTGGACATGCTTCTTCGACTCTGGTGAGGCTGAGCGTGTTTTGTTTTGTGTTGCTGTTTCTGTGAATTGTGTTTTGGTTTATTGGTTTCATTTTTATTGAGTTCTCCATCTTTTAAAGTTGATTTTTAAGAGATCTTGCATGTCAAGGAAATTAGTCCAATGTATCAGTCTTTCCTGTTATGACTTCTGGGTTTAACAGTCTTCACTCCCGGGTTGTTACCATTATTACACCCATGGGGTGTTTGATCTGATGCCTCTGTGGTTTTGCTTTTTTACATCCGAATCTTTGCTTCGTCTGGAACTTGGTGTGGTTGCTTTTCCCAAATGGGCTACCAGTTGTCCCGACCCTGTCCTCTCGCCACTTCTGTGACCCGAGCCTTTTATCATGAACTCACGGTCTGCTCAGCTGTGACACTCCCTTCTCTCCAGGTCACTGAGGGCGAGCCCAGTGTGATGTGGCTTTCGGGGCTGCACATCCCTGAGTCCTACCTCACGGCCCTGGTGCAGGCCACCTGCCGGAGGAACGGCTGGCCCCTGGACCGCTCCACCTTGTTCACACAAGTGACCAAGTTCCAAGATGCAGATGAAGTGACTGAGCGGGCAGGGCAAGGTATGGTCAGCCCCGCATGGATCCACAGCCTCTCATTTAGGGTCCCCCTCTGAGCCACCCTGGTTCTAGGGATGAATGGTGTGCGAGCTGGATGGGCCAGGCTGGGTTTGTAGGTCACTCTGCTGCCACACGGCTGCATCTGTGCACCGTCCATGTCTCAACATTTCCCTGGAGAGCACATACTCTCTCCACCACTGTCTCCTTGGAGATCCAGGCCAGGGTCAGGGGAGACCTGGACCTTGCTCACTCAGCTGGTGTGCAGAAATGGGCTCCCAGGTCAGAGTCAGATCTGTCCTGGATCTGGACGACTTGGCGGCTTCCCTGGAGACCCAGAGGGGCCCCGGGTGTGGGCGCCAGAGGCAGTGGGCTGGACCGGGACCCTCTGTGCGGCTGCAGTCTTGCATGCCTTTGACAGCAGTTGCCGACTGCGAGGCTGTGTCTGGACACGGCCACTTCCCCAGGCCCTGGGTCGTCATTGGGGGACATGTAGCTGCAGCGCCAGCACCCCTGTGAGCTCTCGGAGGGGATTAATGGTGAAGACGTAGGACCGCTCAGTGTGTCTGGCGTGGACACCGCTTGGAGCTGTTCCACAGCAGAATGGCAGGTGCCTCTGTGTAAAGCCCGGCCCCTCTGGCTCCTCAGGCTGCTTCGTGTCGGGACTGTATCTGGAAGGCGCCGACTGGGATATAGACAGAGGCTGTCTCATCAAGAGCAAGCCCAAGGTGCTGGTTGTCAACCTGCCAATCCTGAAGGTCATCCCCATCGAAGCCCACCGCCTCAAGCTGCAGGTAGAAGGCTCACCCCGCTCCCCTCCCCCCCTGCCCCACCCCCCTCCCCCAGTCCTGCTGTAGGTACACCCTGGGTGGGGGAAGCCCATGAGGCCTGATCCCAGTGTGGAGTCATGTCCTGGGCAAGTGCATGTGCACACACGCGTGTACACAGAGACTTTTGCAGGGCGCAGTTCAAGTTCAGGAGTTATGGTCCAGACCAACTTCCGGAGACTGCTGGTTTCTCATAAAATTTGGTGGGCAGGGCTGAGTCGTGGCTCCACCTGGTGTGAACAGCGTGCCTGCTGCTTTGCCTCGTCTGGGTCCTCCTCTGACGAGCGTGACCCCTCACGTTAGCAGGGTGGCCCTGCAGAGCCCCCACCACGTGTTTTTGGACATAGCCCTGCAGGGGAGCCCCTGCCCTCTGAGCACTGACAGATTAAGGCCCCGCCCCTTCCGGTGGTGGGCTCTCGCCTCTGCCTGCCGGGACTCCTCACGTGCCGTGCCTTTCCTTCGCAGAACACCTTCCGGACGCCTGTCTACACCACCTCCACCAGAAGGAACGCCATGGGGGTTGGCTTGGTCTTTGAAGCCGACCTCTTTACCACAAAGCACATTTCTCACTGGGTGCTGCAAGGGGTGTGCCTCACCCTGAATTCCGACTGACCCTCGGGGCGAAGGAGACTCATGAGGAAGGGCCAACTCTGCTGCCATTTCTTGGGGCCTCTGAAGAGGCAGCAGGGGGCTGGATGGCAGTTTTCCTTTCATTTTAAGTCAGCTGTTCTAATTTCTTTCCATATAAATTAACCTGCATGGTTTTGTTTTTGAAGCTATTTTTTTAAGGATTCAA
This sequence comes from Anoura caudifer, assembly GCA_004027475.1. NCBI lineage: Eukaryota > Metazoa > Chordata > Mammalia > Chiroptera > Phyllostomidae > Anoura > Anoura caudifer. The sequence goes on along the minus strand of PVKU01002151.1, from coordinate 53,535 downwards.
AAAAAGTAAATTCCAAAGGACAGCATTTTAAGATGTCGAGTGTTTTATTTTCATTCTCAGAGGAAATACTTGATTAAGCCTAAGGCAAAGTGAGAATTCTAATGCAAATTTCCAAAGGCATGCCTTCATCTCCGTCTGTGGTCTGTTTTGGCAGATGCCTCTTTGGGGCAAGAGCTGCCTGCAGAGGTGGTGTGGGCTGAAGGCCCCGGCTGCTGGGGTGCTGGGGTGCTGGGCTGCATCAGGCAGAGCACCTTCCCTGGGCTGACAGCGGGCTGAGTCACCCCCAGCCACCCCTCCCCTTCCAGAACCCTCTGGCCCTGCTCCTCTGTCTCTGGCCTGCCCTGGGCAGGTGAGGCTATTGAGCTTGGTGTTTAATTCCTGCACAAGTCCCTACCCCCATGGTTTGGGTTTGTGTGGGTTTGGGTGCAGACTCAACCTCCAGAACTGGAGGCTACTGGGTGTCCCTTCTGCGCAATGCAGGGCCAGCCTGGAGCCTGGGCCCGTCTGACACAGTGGGGCGGGGCTGAGCACCCACAGAGGGTGGGGGCAGTCACGGGCAGTAATTTTTGCCACAACTTTGGAAGACCAGAATGTTCTAAATGGTAGCTCCGGGCCGTGAGAAAGAAGATGCCTCTTTCCGGAAGTGAACCCCCACACCCCATGGGCCAAGTCCCTGGGTGAGCCGTCTGGTGAGAAGGCAGCAGTTACGGGGAGGCCCTGCAATGCCTGTCCCTCCCAGGCATCTCCCTCCCTCTGCTGGTTTAATAAAAGACACAAAACAGAAATGAGGCAGGTTTAGAAAATAAAGTTTGTTGGGATCTTGAACATTTTGGAGAAAACTAACAAAAAATATGAACACACTTCAGGTGGTGGTGAGAGAAGGAGTAACATCATCTTATTTAGTGCCTGTGACATACACATACAGCCGCTCGGTCACGGTGTGGCCCTGGGGAAGGTCTGTAGGAGGTTACAGGGGCTCAGGAGGGAGTAGGGCCACCCCGAACAGGCAGTCCGGGGAAACGCGAGTGGCTCCGCTGGAGTAGGCGTGTGGCTATCTGAGCTCGCTAACGCTGAGCAGTGTGCAGCCGCAGCCTGTGCTCTGGCCGAGCGTGCTGAGATAACGCGGGGCTGAGAAGCAAGCCATTCAGCACACAGGTGTTTGGCCACAGCGGTTAGTAAACAGGTGTCTGCAGCAGCAGGAACACGATCACATTTTGGTGTAAGAGCAAGTGGAGTGGGGGCGGATAATCTGTTGACAGGTCTGAAAACAATTTGGCATGCATGAAAATTAAAAAAAAAAGGTGTGTGGATGGATGAGTTTTCCTAGCGGTGATCACAGTGCGTGGACGGCCAAAGGTGAAGGGTGCCTGGCAGGCCTCACACAGTTCTGTCCGTCCCTGAGTTCTTCCTGGCTACTTTGCCTCCATTCACCTGGTCGACTGCCAGCGTCTCCACCTCAGGCTGGGCCTGCGGCGAGGCCCCGTGGGGGATGCGGTGGGCTACGCCCACGTGGATCTTGTGCTGCTTCTCACGAGCTGGGCTGTGCTGCTCGCTGGAGCTGCGGTCGGAGGCGATGGGGGGGATGACCAGAGGCCTCTCCTTGACGAGGTGCATCTCGGCTGACTCCCTGGCCAGCAGAAACGGGGTGGGGTCGGGCATGGCATCCACTGGTTCCCGCAGCAGTAACTTCCGGCTCTCGGCCCCCAACCTGTAGACCTCATCAAATTCTGGGTGCAGGGGGGCAGAGAGGCTCTTCTTCATGCGGCGGCGGGGAGTTTCGGGCAGCTTGTCCCTGGGAGGGGCTGGCTTGTAGCTGGCCACAGGGCTCCCCGACGGGCTGCCGTCCGAGGTCCCGCTGGAGCTGAGCAGCTTCCTCTTGGTGGCGTGCAGCTGGGAGGTCAGGTAGGCGATGGTGCCAGCGCGCTGCTCCAGCTCGCTGGACAGCATGTTCAGCTTGTGGCTCTTCACCTTGAGCTCCTCCAGGTACCTCTTCTCCCGCTCCTTGATGGTGTTCTCCAGCACTGCGATCATGGCGTTCTTCTGCTCCAGCTCCCGCAGCAGCTCGGCGTTTTCCTTCTCCTGGACCTTCAGCTGAGCCTCCAGCTCCTCACATCTTTTCTGCAGTTCGCTGCTTCTGGAAGGTGTGTCTCCTGGAAGCATAAGCACAGGCACCAGGTTGAGCACCCAACACAGAGGCAGGCAGGCCTGGGTGTGGGAGTCCTGCTCCCACCGGGGGTCAGTGGCCAGCTCCTACAGGGCAGGGGACTGGGGGCCTCCAGAGCCCTGGCAGCTCTTAACTCAGTTTATTATATAAAAGAAGGTCCCCAAATTTAAGAACTGCTGAAGCTAAAATGCACAATTTCAGAGTTTTTGGCATTTCACCAAATACTCAAGATTGAACCGCAGCAGATCCATCTGCATGCCTAGGCAAGGTGTACTCAATGCCTGTTCCATTCAAGTCACCGTTCTCAAAGCCAGCTATAAAAATGCCCCATGTCTGACACACAAAAACTCTGAAGTTGCAGAAGGGACAGATGTCCGGCTGCCACCTCTCCTCTGACACGGTCCCCTCTCGCATTGTCTCTCAGGGTGTGGCGTCCCAGTGACTGAGCTCGGACACTCGTGATTCCTGCTTCTGCTACCCCAACCCTTCAGCCCCCCTGGGGTGCAGGCTGATCTGCGTGGCTGAGTGGGGTCCACGGAGGCAGGAGGCCTGGCCATCAGTGAAGCTCTCAAATGGGGTGGCCAGGTCAGAGTTGTCAGTGACAGGTCCATCCCGCCAGTGCCCCTTGGAGTGGGAGGAGGCTGGGGCCCAGGGCTGTGGGCTGATGCAGGCTGCCACGCCAGGGCCCCGGGGAGGGAGCCTGTGCCGGTCCTTCTTCCCCCAGACTCTAGAGCGACTCTGAAAGCCAGCACCCTGCTCTGACAATTTTTCACTCTTTCACAGGAATCTCCTCATCCTTCTCTGCACATATGTCCTTTCTAGAAGTTTCTGTCTCTCCCTACAAAAGCTGTGTGTGCACTGAGCTGTGGCAGCGGCTGTTCTCCATCAGCTAAGGCAGTATTTGCTGAGCCTGCCTGAGCTGTCCGTCACAGGCACTTGGAATACAGATTCCCAGGTCCCAGCCCGGACTCCTGCAAGCAGAGCCTCCATGGGAGAACCTAGGACTCTTGTGTTTCCCAACTGTGTTCCTGAAGCTGTGTGGGATGGGCAGGTTCTGTGGGGGCTAATGCAGAGCAGTGGTTTTCACCCCTAGGAGGGCAGAGGCCCCTCCAGGCCGCCTGCAAGGCTTCCACTGCCATACTGCCATCATGAGACATGCCATGCCCATTGGTGCCACAAGCCCCTGCCACTCACGAGGAGCCAGAGCTGGTGAGAAGGTGGCCTAGGACTTAGGGCTGAGCAGAAGCCTGGGCCAGCAGGGGACAGGACATGAGGGTGCCCTAATTTCTTTGGCTTGATGACAAGGGTGTGGGCTGGGGTCTCCGACGGGAGGTAATCCTGTTCTCCGGAGTCCCTGGAGGCCCAGTTCCTAGCCCAGGGCTGCAGGGTAGGGTTCCTGGCGTCCTTCCTCTACCTGGGGCCCCCGAGGGTGTGCCAGCACCTCCTCTCCTGCAGCAGACAGAGGTGTCTCAGCTCCAAAAGGCACACCCAGGAGACTGAGGCATGAGGGACACAAATGGCCAGCTGAGTGCCCGGCATGCGCTAAGCCTTGTGGAGGTAGCCCGTGACTTGGACAAGGACCCGGGCCCCCTCCTGGGCAATAACTGCCATGGACTCCTGTGTGGGCGCTGCGCTTTCTAAATCCCCACCTGCCCCGGGGAGCCAGCTCTTCGTAACAGGCCGCAGAGGCCCTGGCTCACCCCTCTCCCCGGCTGCCACCTGGCTGGTGTCTCTGGGGGCCCTGAGGACTCTGGTGGGGGGAAGGGTTCCTGGGATTAGGTCTAAAGAAAGATGCTCAGTGGCATTTGGGGGCCACCCAGCAATTCAACCATTCCCTCAACCAGTATTTAGCGAGCACAGCACCGCAAGGCTCTGTGCTACGTGAGAGGCTGGGGGACAGTGCTAGGACCCTCCTCCTCCTCTTTTTCTCTGATTTACGTCGCAGCTACTTCTGAGTTACAGAAGGAACACATGTTCGCTGTAGAAAAGCAGAACATCCAGCAGCATGTGAGAGGTGCTGCCAGTGTGGGCACCCACCAGGAGGAAACAGAATCACTTATTCCAGCCGCCCCACTGCCGCTCGGAACCTCCCTCCCATTGTCTCCTAGGCTCCGGTCCCACGAGCGGCCCTGCGCAGCGAGTGGGTTTTCTCCTCAGTGAAAACCAGCCACCCACACAGGCCACAGCTGGAGCAGTGCCGTCAACGTTCGGGGAGTGTGGTCTTACCTGTCTGTTCTGAACTTTTGAGTGTCAGTTCGTACGTTAAATCTGAAAAGGAACCAGAGGCAGTAATTCTGTGAGGTCATGGTGCATTTCAAAAGCTTCGCCAGCTCTGAAAACACAGAACTGATCAGCTGGTAAGTCCTGCCTGGGTCAGGGTTAGAGGTAAGTATGAGAGGGGCGGAAACTAGCAGCAGCCCCTGCCCTTACTGGGGTTCAGAGGGAACTCTCCTTTCCCCTGGCGCATACCCCAGCATCCACACCAGCACGCAGCTTGCTCTGCTACAGTATTATACTTCGGTCAGCGGTTCCAAAACCCGCTGCCAATTCTAACCACTGTGTCTCCATCTCCCAGGTTTGCACTGTGCCAAGAAAGGGCTTTACGGCTTTCTTCACGCATGCCCATTGGGCAGAGGGCCAGGTATGTCATGCACGTGGTCTCTGTGATGACAGGCCCCCCGAATCGGAGAGCAGTGAGCACTCCCCACCCCCACCACTGGCCTGGTGGGCCAGTCACGTGTGGAGCTGCCCTGGTGACAGATCCCTCTCTGCAGGCCCGCCAGCCCTGCCCCGGTGCGGCGTGGCCCGGGCACCTGTGCAGTGCTGCTGCAGCCGCCGGATCTCGGCGTGCAGGCCCTTGAGCGTGCTGGCGTGCTCCCGCTGCAGGAACAGGAGGTTCTTCTGCGCGCTGTGCAACTGGTTCTCCAGGTTTGCAGTGGCCATGCTGGCATCCACGGCACCTGCAGGAAAACAGAACCTGGTCGCTGTCCCCGGCAACAAGGTCACAGGGAGGAAGAGGACACTGCCCACCCACTGCCCTCATTGGCTTTGCGGGGTCCTGGGCAGTGGCTCTGAGTGCAGAGGGACACAGCAGATCCAGGGCTCCCTGACTCTAAATCCTGGCCTGTCTGCTGGTCACTAGCTCTGACAGACCATGACCAGAACCACTCCTGAAGGAATTCCCTGACCAGGTAAGAGCCAACTGCTTCCCCACGGAGAGCTGGTTGCCTGGGCCATGGGTGAACATGTCCTCAATTGGTGTCTGGAGCTGGCCAAAGGCAGGAGTCAGAGGAAGAAGTGGGTGGGGCCCAGAGGAAAGTCCTAGATGCCACAGAGCGGAACCCCCTGCTCCTGGGGAATTGCCCGAGAAGCATTTCACAGGGCCATGGGGGGATGCAGCAGTCTGGAGACCATCCCAACCCTGATCCCCTCCCCTCCGTGCAGCTTCAGTCACCCACTGGCAGCTGCTCTCTCAGCCTGAGACTCTGCCTATCCTGTAATTCGAGAGATGTGGTGTAGCCCATCGTCTTGAGGAAGGGCTACTGGAGTAATTCAAGACACCTTGCTAACACCAAAGCATGCAAGGGCCAAAAAGTAGATCTTAGAAATGATTCTTGCAAATGCAGGGCCTTGGAGTACATTTTCCCAATCTGCTGTGACAGAGCCCACATGAGAGGAAACACCCCTTCCTTCCCCCCAAGGGCTTCCAGGGCACCAAACCAGTGTGGGACAGCTCTGGAAACTCCCACACACTCAGGCTGTTGCCATGCCGGTGACACCCACCACACTCTTGGCTACTGGAAAATCGAGGACATATTTAAACTCCAGCTCTGGAGCTAAGAATAGTTCATAATTGCAATGTCCATGCACCCACTCCTGGCCTGTCCCCCAATGTGTCCCACCCGAGTCCTGCATGGCACTGGGCACATGGGAGGCCCGCGGCCAGCACTGGCTGGACCAGGCAGCCCAGGGGCCGACTGCTGAGTGTGGGTGTGGCACCGAAGAGCATCCGTTCCCACAGGCTCCCTCCTCACGTCCCAGGCCTGCTTCGCTGAAAGCACGCGTGAGGCACCGAGGTTCCATGAGCCTCATCCAGCACCAATAGTACAATGTGCCCATCCCTGCTGCTCATCTGACATGCAGGCAGAGAGGGAGGAAAACGCCCATCACCTCAGCAACTGCCTATTCCAGCTGGTGCGGCATTAAATTCCATTCGTCCCCATCAAAATGCGACTGAGTGAGTGTTTGCACTACTCTGACAGCCTTGGCGAGTCAGCGATGGTGACCTGGACTTGGCTTGTGATTTGCTTGCTCACTGTCATCACCACAGAAATGAAAACAGGTCTGACGCGCCCCACCATCACGGGCAGCCGCCTTGGGGGGCTGCAGCCTGGGAACAGGAACTGGGCGGTTACTTGTGTAAAGCGGGGTGCACTCCGACAGGGCTGCCCTGAGGGCCGGCCACCCTGCCTTCTGCCCTCAGCAATGACTTGAGAGGCCCGAGACCCAAGCACCTGCTGTGCGGGGCGCCCCCCCCCCCCAAAGCTCAACAGTGTCACTGACTTCCCAAAGGCAGAGAGCAGCTGCCACTTAAAAGGCGATGTTTTCAGTTCTTGTCTTTGGCTACTGATGACACGATCGTTGTAATGGTTCAATCCCTCCAATAAGGTGACACGAATGAAACCATGGAAGTGTCCCTTTTGTGCCAAGGAGACGCAGCAGAGACGTGCAGATCATGCAGAGAAAGCAATGGTGTTGGCCCGTGGAGGCTTCACTCAGCGCCCCTCAGTGCAGGGAGCGTTGGCGCTCCTGGCCCTTCCCTAGGAGGGCCGGCAGCGATGCCCGGCATCCGCTCCACATGAATACGGCATCCTGCTCAGGCACAGACATCTGCCCCACCACGGCTGCGTGTCGCCACCCCCACGGGTGAAGGCACAGGGCCCGCACTGCCCGAGTCACCAGGGTGCGTCCTCAGCCCACCGACTGTGGGCTCTCTGTGCCGCAGCGCAGTCTCCAGGCTCTGCAGTTTCGTTCCTCAGCGCTGCCGGGAGCCATTGGCAATTTTACAGGTACTCACTCAGCCAAAGGCAGCACGCCCCAAACCTGGCCTCTTGTCCCCTCGGACATACTGCCCGCAGGTACGGATCCTGGGGCTGAGTCAGCAGCGAGGCCATTCTGGGCCACCAGAAGCAGCTCTGGGGTTCCAGTGTGGAGGGACCCCATCCAGACTCATCGCTTCCTCTTTTAGACACATACCTTTTTCCTTAACGTCTCCCTAACTGCATGCACAGGTCTGGGCTACGTTTCCATTTTCAAACACAGCTCTGGTCACGTCACAGCCCTCGGATGCTCTTGGGACCAGACCCCACATTCCTGGAGGCCATGCCTGCCCCTCCCTGACCTGGGCCCAATCCAGCCCCCAAACGCCCGGGCACTCAATCAGTGCTGCTGTCTTCTCACCCTGGCATCTGCCACACCCCTTCTAACATGGCTTTGGCACACCTTGCTCCCTCTGTCTGGAACGTTCTTGGCAAACCACTTCCCGACCCCTGCCTAGTTAACTGCCATTCTTCCTGCACACCTGGACTCATGCATTACATCCGGACTTCAGATAATTTTCAGCTGGCCCTCATGGTGCTGTGTGGAGGTCACAGCAAGAACTGCGGGCACGGCTCAGAAAGCCTGGCCACAGCACTGCATGCAGCCTGAGCTCACCGCACAATTCCGACATGCCAGAAGCAGTATGTCAGCGCACTGCTGGGCTGCATGTCTTCAACCCAGAGAAATGGAATGACTTTGACAGGAAAGGCTCTCACCGCTCAAAATGGGAAATGCCTTTGTTCCTGCGCAGCCAAAAGCAGACTTATCTTTTGCTGCACACAAAGCCTGTGGAAACAGGGTAATAATTTTAGTATCTGAAAAAATAGCGCATAGCACCCATGTGGTAGCTGCGAATTAGTTATAAGAAGCTATTTTAGACTCCAGTCATGAATAAGTCATGACCCATTCACATGAAGCTCGCTCATGCTGGGAACGATCAGCATGCCTGGAGCCTGCTGGCCTCTCTGTGTGCCTTCTGCCCGCCCCACGGCCGAGGGGATGGCCTGGCTCTCAGGACGGTGGCATCTCAGCCCTGCGTGCACAGGGACCCTGGTGGCTTTTTCGTGGGAGCTTCTTGTGCTGCTCTGGCAGTGCTGTCAAGAAAGCAAAGGTTGGCCAGGGGACAAAGGCAGTGGGCGTGGCGGTGAACTGTACGTGGAAAGACGAGTCCTAGCAGGGACACGGTTTCCCAAGCAGATTCATGGATTTGGAAATGCTGAGCATGGAAGAAACCTCCGCATCAGATATGCCAACACCTCTCTACATTGGGACGAGAAACAGAGGCCCGAGGCTCTGCTGAGCACAACGGGATAAAAGACAACAGAGCGGACAGGGCTCTGGTGTCGGGCTGTGTCACCTAAATCAGGGCCTCTAACTCGCAGGGTTGTTTCAAGCACTGAAAGCAATCACTGACAACGTCTGGCGTAGAGTCAGGGCCCAATAAATGTTAGCTGTATTGTTTTATGTGACTACTGGCCAATAGTCACATAAATATACCTCCAAAGTGCTTCCTTAGTCACACACCAGCGTAGTCTGGAATGAACTATATTCCAGTTGTGTCTAAAGAGGAAACAAAAGCAAACACACACTTTCTGGTGGCCCTTGGCTTGCACTTCCACCGGAGAGGAGCTACTTGGGGAAGTGGAGAGAGTCAGGCTGAGCGAGGTGCCCCAGGGGACAGTGAAACCTACTTCTTACTCTGGAATAATCTATAACACTTTACAAGAAGCTAAAAAAGGTCCCAGGCTAATTAGGCCATCAATTCTAAACCTAAGATTGCGGCTTTCAGAAGAAAGGAAACTTGCCATCTCTGAAAATGTTATTCTGAATTCACAGCGATCCTGGTTAGAGAAACTGTTTAAAGTTGTAGGAACCCACAACTTCTTTTTGCACATGTATTTAAGAAATTCAACTAGTGAGTTATTTGAGAATCCCCAGTAATTATGGAACCAAGAAAAAGGACTCATTTCAAGAAACTAAGTATTCAACAATCACTACAGAAACTTTTTGGTAAAAATAATGAACACTGTTGTGAAGCGGACTACCACATTTCTGTACATGTAAGTAGATTTAAAGATCTACAAGGATCTACAACAAAGCATTAAAAACATTCATATCTAGATGGTGAATTGTGGGTGATTTTTACTTTGTAAAAATTCTATTTTGGTTCAACCTAAATCTTCTGTAGTGTTGAACATATATTACTTTATGGTCAGGAAAAAAATTATAAAGCAATTTCTCTCAAAAAAGATAATCACGAACTATCCCTGGCGAAGGGGGACCCTATGTTTTAGTTGTACTGTTCTGGGTAGTCCTGGGTGGCTAGAATTGTGATTAGTTTAGCAGACCCAAGAAGAATGAACAGAAAGGCAGCTTTTACAGAAGTAACAATTCAGTGTCCCCAAGATACTCAGAAGATGGTCGTGATGCGCACCTGAGTAGCCCTGACCCGCACGTACTGCACATTGCTGCAGGTCTCTGACTTTGTCTGCTGTGGAATACAAGGCCCGTCAGCCATCTCGGGATGCTGACAGCCATTTCCTTCTGGAGGAGTGCTCAGCCTTGCATTAGAGTGGTAATGGACGTGGTCAGAGGGACTGGCAAGAGACGTGGAAATGCGATCTGGGGCAGTCTGGGAAGTCAGCAGCCCCTGGGGCCTGCATGATGGATTTATAACCGTGTTTCCCTGCAGCCTGATTATCTCAGACTTTGAGTTTCTATTGGCTTCTGTTTAAAAGCCATGTGAAGTGTCTGTACGTGGGGGGAGGAGGCTCAACCCCTCCACATGAAAAGGTCCCGGGAAGAAAGCAAGTCTCTGTTTTGGGTTGTCTGAAAGTGTCTCACAGTGGGCAAATGACAGAGCTCCCCTGGTCTGTAATCAAGGGGCCCCTCTGGAAGCACCCCGGGCCTCCTGGAAAACAGGGTGACTTACCAGCCACCATGCCCACACCCTGGGGCGGACCCTGCCCCCGAAGGCCAGGCCCTAGCACCTGTCTCCTGACAGGGAGGGGTTGCCGCCCAGGCCTAATGCAGTCCCCAGGTGGCTCTGCACTTTCTGTCCCAAAGGGAAAGGCTTGGGAGCTCCTGCCAGGGAAGGAGGCAGCACCCGGCTGGAGGGGCAGTGGCAGCCCTTCCCGCTGCCCGTCCTCCCCCTGCCCTTTTCTGGTGGCCCTGGGACAACTGCCTCCAGGGACCACCCCTGCAGCCTCCTTCCTTCCTTTCACAAGCTAGAGCTGAAAACATTCACAGCGAAAGAAAGATGCCCTCGTGAACTGCTAACGAGCTTGTCACTCACTGTGCTGATCTGAGCCAACAATTTCAGGGCACAAAGCTCATAGCTTACCCCACAAACTGTTCTACCTCCAACATTTTCCTTCAAATGGAAGGGAAAGCAAGCGGCTCCTGCGGTGTTTCCATTTCTACATCTGACTGTGATTCCTGCGGGTTTCAACCGTCTCCTGGTCGGTGAGTGAAGACAGAGGGGCCCAGGAGCCAAACTGTCTCTGCACGCAGACCAGACGGGAGGCCCTTCCTCGCTCTCCATGCTGGGTGAGCACTGCCTGAATTTTATTTCCTGGGCTGAGAGCGCATGTTCACCTGCTTTAAAAACATCCGCTCCGTGGCTTGCCAAACAGACGAACCATTTCAGCTGATTTCACCGATAGGGCTTCTGTCACCTGCTCCCATGGGCCTCCTTACAGCACAGGCTTTCGGGAAAGGAGTGTGGGACTAACTGCGGCTCGATCCCCGCTGATTTTGCCATATTCTCCCATCTCATCCATGCTGATGCAACAGTTAGAGAAACCTTCTTGGGTGTCTGAACTGCTTCTCTCCCACCAGGAAGTGAGACACCACCCTTGTGAAGGGTTTGGACGGGTCCCGCCCAGCTCCAGCCACATCACCCATCACTCTGGAGGGTGCTGCAACTCACCTAGGCAAGTGAGCAAGGCCACCCCCTCTCATGGCCAGTCTACAGAATGGGCCCACACTAGTTATGGCAGAAGAGCTGAAACAGGGAGGACACTGGGGACCTTTGGAACTACCGAAATGGCCCGACAGCAGCCTGCCCAGGACCGGAGTCACCATGGCCAGGTGTTTCATTCGGTACTTACGTGTGTGCTGGTGGGAACTACTACTGCTTCTCATCAGACATGTCTGTGGAATAACAGCCTGTGTACCAATATTTGTAAGGGCAATAAACTCTTTCTTTGAAGCAGCATTCACCTAGACCTTCACTGCCTAGAACTGTGTTTTGCCGGCTTCAGCATGTCCACCCAAGGCTGCCTGACCCTTGGATCTCCCACCTAGTGGTCCGATGCAGACGACCTGCCCGTGTCACAGCCCTTCCTGAGAACCTGCTGTGCCGCGTGAATCGGGCTCCCCTGACAGATGGCATCTCAGGTGGACTCCCGTAGAGCCCTCTCTGCTCACAGTGCTTCTTTATGACGTCAGGAAACCCAGAACTCCCAGAGTCCTGCATTCCCCTCCTTCAGGACGCCGCACACTAAGTGCCAAGGGAGGGGGAAAACTCTGCACAAAATTCCCTTAAGGAAGCCTGTTGTTCACAGCGAACCCCGCGTGCAGAGACCTGGGCGAAGGTGGTGCGCATGAAGTGCTCAGGTGCTGTGCACATTTCAGAGCTTGGCTGTGGCGACCAGACTTGGACGGGGTCAGACAAGTGAGCCATCGGTACATCACCCCAACTAAGAGAAAGGAAAATAAATAAAGAAAAGGAAAAGGGTGGACAAATGTATTGCCTGCAGCATCTGTCAGTGGTGGCAGGAGAGCAGGAGCACCTGGGCCAAGTGGACAGATGTGCTGTGCAAAGCCCAAGGTCTGTCACAGTGTGGGACGTGGTCCAGCCTGGGCCTCACCTCACCCTGCGAGAGGTCGCTGTTTTCCATTGGTCGCTGTCATCTTCCTGTTTGTATGTGGCCTTTGTTTCGGTCCTTCGTTTGTGATCTCCATCTGCCACCATGGGATCAGCTGTAAACCTCGGTCCGCAATGCACTCCCTGGGGCCTGCTTGTGCTCAGAGGCTGTTCACCAGAGGAGCACCTGGTGTGCTGGCGTGCCTGTGGGCTGGGCACTCGGGCGTTTCGGTTCAGAGGGTCCAGATTTTCCATGCAAAGTCCCAGATTCTTAGGCTGGGCATCTTGGCTGCTTCTGGTGGGCCGACCCTGGTGAAGTGTCTCAGCCAGTCAAGACCCTGCGGAATTTGTTCTTCTTCCCAGTTTCCACAGGGGTTGCTGGGGCCTTGCGGGGCGGACGCTTTTCCTGCTGGTTGGGGGGAGAGCGCGGAGCGGCGGCGCTGGTCTCCGCAGAACAGCTGACACAGGTGTGCTCCCAACGATGCTTCACGGCCGGCTGATCCCTGCTTCCGAGTGTCACTGCCACAGTCTGTGGGCGCTGGCAACAATGATGTGAGATGAACTTCTCTCTTGTCTCTCCCAGCGCTGCCCTCTGTAGCCTGCGGGTCAGTCTAAGGCCGCTGGGCAAGACGGGTGCCCAAAGGCATTCTTTAACTGTGAGGGGCCGAGAGTCGTTCATGAAAATAACAGCTGTGCCTGTTGTTATCGAGTGTCTAAGTGCCAGGCTCACAGTCGCTTCTTTTTAATTTAAAAAAAAAACATTTACTGGTTTTAGAGGGAGGAAGGCAGAGAGGCACAGAGGCAGCAATGTGAGAGGGAAGTGCCAACGGGCTTCCTCCACGCACGCCCTGACCAGGGGTCTGACCTGTAGCCCTTGGGTGCGTGGGATGGTGCTTCTGTTCACTGAGCCACCCAGCCAGGGTGATCCCTTAGTTCTTGAAAGAATCACACACAGCAGGTGTGAACCTGCCCATTTTACAGAACAAAAGCCCCAAGGAGGATGACACTTGCCTGAGGTTGCCAGCACAGAGCGCAGGAGCCAAACACTGGCACCCCCCCCCCCCCCCGGCCCTCCGGAAGTGGCCTCCACTTCAAAACGTGTGGTGCTGGAACCAGAGGTCTTGCGGCAGCTCTGGGAGAAGGCTGGCTGTGGTTGTTCCCGGAGCATTCTGGGACGCCCTGTCCCAGAGTGGCCTTGGCCGACACTGGGACCCCAGGCTCTGGATCCAGCCCTACCACTTACTGATAGGCAGCATGGGGCAGGCGACGCCTGACACCCTGTGCCTCCCTCCCTTACTTCACATGGGGATGGGACCAACTTTATTAGGGTTGTTGGGCAGTGGAGTGAGCTTATTTGAAGAGGCACTGTCCAGCAAAACTCGCACAATGACGGAATATTCGGTTTGTTCTCTGCTCTGTTTGTCCAATAGAGTAGCCACTAGCCCCATGAGCTGGCCGCGCCGAGCACTTGAAATGCAGCAGGTATCTCTGAAAAACTGAATTTTTCATTTTCTTTTAATTGGAGTAAAAATTTAAGTGGCCCCATGAGGCGGGCGGCTGCTGTCTGGGGCAGCGCAGCTTCAGAGCGGTGGGGGCTGTGCCCAGAGCTGGACTGCTGCGGCGATTCTGACATGCAGAGCGCTCCGCACATGTCTCCTCAGCTCCCTGACACCCCGGGTTGGGGTCTGCTGTGGCCAGGTCTTACTCTGCGAGAATAACTCAGTGCTGTTCTGCCATTCTTATCCTGCCATCTCACGCCTTCATAGCAGTTAACACTGCCTGACGTTCAGTCACTTATCTCTCTTACATTCCAAGAGTGTAAACTCCATGGGCACAGGGCTCTCCTGCCTGTCCCCTGCCCCTGCAAGAACGAACACCTCCCTCCAGCACAGGCATCCCCAGCCTCCCTCCTCTCGATGCATGGACATTGCTTGCGTTATTGCCTGAGCTCTGCCTCCCGTCTCCCTCCCACCTCCGTCCATGGAAAAACTGTCTTCCTCTAAACCTGCCTCTGGTGCCAAAAAGGTAGGGGACAGCTGCCCTAGCAATGGGAGCTGGCCCATCGGGAGAGGGTTCTCTCTGGATGAAAGCTAGTGGCACTCTCCCTACTCTCTGCTCTGGTGGCCACCCTGCCCCCACTGGAGGGTGCATGTTGCACTGGTGCATGTGGGCAATGTGCCCTGAGAAGGGGGTAGGGGAGGGGGTGCAGCTGAAACGAAATCAGGCTTCGTTTCTATGGGAAGGAGAATGGCCTTGCTTGGGACATTCTGGAGTTTGTGACACAGGACCTTTCCTGCTGGGTGCAGCTCATCCCTGGAAAAGCTACTTCTGTTACGGGTGGACTGTGTAAACTCTCGGTGCTAAGCTGTGACACAGCATGCCACCCCAGGTGTGGCCATGCCACAGGGAAACTGAGGGCTTGGTTCCCACTGTAGGACCTCGGCAGCGAGGTCAGAAATGCAGGGACTCAGGAAACGCTCTGATGAGTGTGGATAATGCTTTTCTTGGTCCGCGATGAAAAGAGAAAAACAAGGACAGTGCAGCAAGTTTTCTGCAAAGCTAGCTTTTATTCCACTTAAAGGAGAATTCTTTATTTTCATTTTAGAACTTCCCAGTTAAAGAACGCAGTGTTCCATGAATTCTAGAACCTTCAGAACCACTTGCATTGCCAAGAGACTACAGTGATGGCTGTGAGCTTAACATCACTATTGATTCTGAAAAATCTGTTGATGTTTACAAGGCCTATTACAATAGGCTGGGCAGCCAACTCCTTTTAAATATGCACCAGGGGGAAAAGGATCAAGCGGGCGAATGTTCTGAAGTGCACACCGTGTGCTTGGTTGGACCTCTCTGCGCCGACTGCATTCAGGGTGACGAGACTCGGCTACGAGAGCACAGAGACGCGTGTAAGGACACCCTCGGGAGGTCTGTGCAGTGCGGGGCCAGGGAAGAGGGTCCGTGCCCCTGCTGCACCCGGAGCTCCTCCTTCCTCACCTGCCTGTCTCCCTTGGAGGCATGGAAACCCCTGGCAGGCAGGGACCACGTCCTGATCCCTTTGGCACAGAGGAGGCGTATGAGACTCCTGGTTACCCCTCAGTGGCAGAATGTGACTGTGCTGGCTGAAGCTGTGTCCTGTCACTGGGGGCAATGACAGGGTGTCAGCGCACTGCACCCTCGGGTGCTGGACTCCTGGGCCACTAGGCTCACGTTCGGGGTCTCCAGTGCACACAGCCCCACCCCCGTCTGTGGGGACTCCACAGTTCCATGGGCTACTGACACCAGTGTGCCTAGGACTTCCCGCGGCGAGACGCCAGCCTCGCCCGCGCAACAACTGCTGGCTTCCCTCTGCTTCCCTCCACAGCCCAGGCATGGGTGCTCGGCTTTCCACCCAAGTATGGGGCTTGTGCTGATGGGCCACAGAGAATGAATGGTCCTGGCGGCCCAGAGCCACCTCAAAAGGACGCTCTCCTTGAACCGCAGCCCATGGGGGTGGCGGGGGTGGGTCCATCGCAGCGTTCTGGAGTTAGTGATGGTCCAGCACCGATCAGGGTGCCGCCCCATGACTGTGAACGAGACCTGTAAACCGCACTCTACGCAGCTGCCTCCGAGAAGGCCTCGCCCCTGGAGAGGGCCTCATGCAGACGTACACTTTTCCCTCGTCTCCCTTAAAAACACAAAGCCGAAGACACCTGCAGTTGTCCTTGAACAACGAAGTCTGGCTCCGCCCCTCTCTGCACTGGGTCCGAGCACTGCGCCTGAGAGACGGATGACCTCTGCAGCCAGACACGGGCCATCTGCTCTCCTGACAGAATGACATCCTCACTTACAAACCACAGTGCTGTGCAGAGCCAAGGACGGCAGACAAGGACCGCCTGGTCACACAGCCTGGCTGCCCCTCCCCAGACGTGTGCCTACAGGCACTTTATGGTCCAGTCACCATGACCAAACCAAGAGGTAAAGATGACCCAGGATGGAGGACAAAGGCCAGCCACTCCTTCTAACGGATGGGCCTTCCTTACAACCCTGCTATGCTCCTGTCCATGGGAACATCAGTGTGAAAAGCAACAGATCTTTCTTCATTTGCTCATCACCACACACCACCAAAGATGGCCCTTTCAGGCGACAATGGCATCATTCATAGGTAAAATGTGCAACTTTAAGGAGAGCAGCATTGTTACAATGCTGGGAATTACAATCTATATGCACCAGCAGCGTCACCTAAGAAAGGGACCTAAATGGTGTTTCAGAAGCCTCTTCCCTGCACAGAAAGTCAGAAGGCCACAAGGTGCACTTAGAAATGGGTTGGGAAGGAAATCCGAAGAGTTAAAGGTAATGTGCCTTCTGCAGGTCTAAACTTAACATCTCCAGTGTTACCAAGGAGGCAATAAAGAGAAAAACTGCAGCTGCAGAGTATTATTTACCTGCCTCAAATGCCATTTACTAAAAGTGTTCTGCCTTTTTGGTCTCCCTTAGCGTAAGCCTTAAGCATCTTGGGCTTGCTTTCTGGTGCTGACCGATGGAAATGCACCGCGCAGTCTTGAGCCTTTGGTTCATGGAACGAACCGTAGAAAGAAGGAGGACACTTCTTCCCCTTCCCTTGCAGCTCCAGAAGAGCGGATGCATCATGAGGTCATTTCTGATGAGGTGGAAACTGAGAATGATCTCCGAGGCACCGCTCTTGGCCTGCCCTCCAGTGTGGGGACCCGCACAAAACACAGACCCCTGCTGCCAGTGAACAGGCATCCCCAGAGACCCCTGTGCAGGGCCCCCGGAGACTGTGCTGAGGGGCTGTGAGGTGGGACCTTCAACCTCCCCAAAGGCTGCTTACTGATGGGCCCCCTTACTTGAGAATCGGCTGTGCTGGTCACAGCAGTCAGAGTAGCATCTCTGACTTTCTGAAGGAAGAAATAAGTACTTGTAAGCTTTTATGTTCTTTTTTGGTTGGCCAGAAGAACTTGCTATTCTTATCTTTTCCCTTTGTGCGTAAAGTATAAATAATAATGAACTTCTTGTTCAGTCCGAGTCTGAGCGTCTTTGTCCCCCTGAAATTGGTACACTCAAACTCACCGGGAGGACAGCAGATGCAAAAGCATGTGACAAACCCGTCTGCTGGCACTCAGGTGGCAAACACAAGGCCCTCGGGCTGAGCCCGGCCCTCCACCTTGTTTTATCTACCAGGCACCTGGTTTCCACCCGGAGGCAGCCAAGCTCTCGCTTCACTGTTAAGGAGTAGTTACATTTATACAGTCCTAAAACTACATTCGGCCCTTTGAAGGTGACCGCGAGGCTGATGTGGCCCCTGCTGACAATGAGTTTGACACCCCTGGCTTAAAGAATAAAAGTGAGTGACTATTCTTAAAAGGGTTTTTAAAAAGGTAAGTACATTAATTCAGATTTTTTTCTCACTTCCCAAATCAGACAGGTCAGAGGCTGCACCACTGAAATACTGTGCAGAGCGCAGGAGGTCTGGACTTCCCAGGGAGTGGCTGGCTCCCACGGCAGATGGCGCCCTAACCACCCCGCCCCCACTCAACAGAGGGACTGGGCTGGTCCCCATCATCACTCCTATTGACGACACATTACCAGTCCCCGGATTGGCTCGGCACAAGTCAGGCACGCCTTTTTCTTCTTCAGACGCAAAGCCCCACCCCACCAATCTCTCCAGGGCGCTGTGAGTCGCCCCCTCCCCAGCTGTGTTCATACATTTGAAACATCATGCAGACACACTGAAAAAGTCCAATGCACCCTACTGTAGGTGGAAATGCCGGGCTCTTCACTGTGAAATTTAAGTCATGTTTGAGTGATAAAATAAACAGAAACTGAAATGCAGGGTGAGCACAAGAGTCAGTCCTTAATCAGTATCTTTTAAAAGGTAATTTCAGCTAAGAAAACAATATGTTAACCTTCACAACCTTCTGGCTCTCAAAGGAAAGGCTGACATTCCATTTTTAAAAAGCTTTAAGGAAAACTCTTGTTTGTCTTCATAGCAAAGGGTCACTTTCCTCTTGATTCAATGTTTATTATAGAAAACAAAAGCCACAGGAAGAAATACAAACCGCAGGTAATTAAAAAGTCTTTTTAAGCAAAACATTGACTATGAGAGCACTTTAACACCTGAGAACTCCATTCAAATGCAAAGTGGGGTTAGGACCCTCTCTAATCCCAGGCTGGCCTCTCCCCCGGGGAAAACGTTCCCAGGACTGTGGTAGGTATGTGAGGATGTCTTACGCCCACAACCCTGGTAGCCAGCATAAGACAAGAGAGACCCCCAATGCGCTCCAATCTGGTTCCAGTAGGACTCCCAGGCGCCCCCTCGGAAGGCCCCTCCCACAGCAGGGCGCTGCCCCAGGAGCTGCTCCTGCGCAGAGACCGGCTCTCCGAGCAACCCTGCAGGGAGAGCACAGCCCGTTCTTCCCGCGGCTGGAGGTTCTCATCAGAAGCAACTTTTGCTTGTCTGTGAAAGTGAAGTCTGTCTCCCTGGGCGCACTAATCCTCTTCTCTGCTCGGAAGTTACTGCAAATACGTAAAGTCCCTTTGCTGCGGGTCGGACCCTAACTACAGGAAGACAATAGGACACATTCACTTCCTGCTCAAACCTTCGGCAGGTCTTGACACCAAAGGTGCAGATGTGAAAGCTGGTGTCATTACCTGCACCGCATAACCAGTCTGCACTGTCAACCTGAGCCAGACACTTCCTGCGCCCGCGGTGTGTGAAGCGCACACAGGCGCACAGTGGCCTCCTTAAAGCGATTCAGTTCAGTGGACATAGTCATGTCTTAGCTAATAAACAGGTGTCCACTATGTATTAGGAACTGTCAATGGCTGACGTTGTTCCAGGTAAGAGAAAATGCTCTATGAAGTAAACATATTTCTTAAAAACATCTTGTTGCAAATGCACTCCACCAAGTAATGATGAAGATAAATTAATTTTAACCAACAAATAACAAATGGAGTTAAAAACCCAAATGATTTTCTATTGTAAGCCAAAGAATTCATTTGTTTTTTAAAAAGAATTAACAATAAAAATATCTAACTTCCAAGAAACTTGTTTATTGGATTGATATATTTACATGTGCTGCAGTGTAAACCTGGTACAGATAACTATTCTGTACTTTTAAATATAACTGAGGTTTTAAGCATAACTGAACTAAATTTACTAAACTAAATTTACTGAGTAATTATGATGCAGAGAAATTATAGAAACTTTTAAGGTTTTCCAGTAGTGCATGTATATAAATACACACATAAACATATGTATATACCCATCACAAGCCTTAAAACCTATCAAAAAATGTTTCACATAAAATGAACATTAGCTAAAATAAGCACATAAATTAAAAAATATCTTGGGAGGTGAATGTTAGCATCTTTTTCCTTACAATTCAATATCAAGAAAATGACCAATTCCTGTCTGCGGCAAAAAAAAAAAAAAAAAAATCACTTAATAAAATAATAGCAATGCTCTTTAAATAAAATTTGAGCTTAAAAGTCTTAAAACCCGGCAATTCTAGCATTAACACTCTTACAGGTAGGTTTCTGGAAATGTGTAACGTAATTAAAGTATTACAGCCCGGCAGCTTGTGTGTTGTTACAAGACCGACGACTACAGCCTAAATTCCGGAGCACCTCATCATCATCGCAACAGATCACAACTGCTAAGGGCCAAAGCGTGAAAGGGAACCGTAGGGTCGGCACGGAAACGTAACTCCAGTAAACGAGGCCCCCGGCCGGGAGCTCCGCCGCCTGTTCGCATTGTGCTCAGTTTCACGAATCACAAACGAGGCGTTTTTTAGGGTAAATTAAGGCCCCCACCAAAGCTGCAGGGAAGGGCCGTAAGGTAGAGTACTTACGTACAGGGCTACCGGGTCGGGAGACAATGCAACTTACCAGGGAAGGTCTCTAAGGTCCCCGGGGTGAAAACGCACCTGAAAGGGCGGTATGGATTCAGATGGCCTCCTCCCCACAGCGCGCCAGACAAAGCAGGGCCGGGCCCTCGGCGCTCCCGGGGCCCCTGCAATGCGGATCCCTCGTCCTAGCATCCCACCCTGGCCTGGCAGGGCAGCTCTGCTGGCCTCCTCTGCCCCCTCCGATTGGCTCGGGCGCGAGGTGCGCACGGTCCGCAGCCTGGACCGGAGCCCTGGCAAGGGCATCCCCCGCCGCATAACCATCCAGGCAGCCGGCGCGGTGGTCGCGGCGCCTCACTTTTCTTTCGCCTTCTTTCCCAGCACTTCGTTGGCCCCCTGAGTTGTTTCCGCTAGGGGACACCCATCCCCACCCTCGAGCCCTGGGACTAGGATGGGGGACCCCCACCCCCTGCCGTGAGGGCTCAGCAATCTCCGTGAATGCTTGTTCTGACAAGTGCCCTCGCCGCCCACAGGGCCTCCCCGCAGGTACTGCCAGGTGAGCGGGGCTGGACTGGGTCACACCTCGGGCCCCGCCTCACCTGCGGGCGCGGCCCTCGCGGTCCTTAAGGCGGCTCCCCCCTCGGCGCTGTCCTCCGGGCGGGCGGCAGCGAAGGCGGGCGGCCCATGGGCGGGGCGGCGGGCGGGGCTGGCTCCCGGCTCCGGCTCTGCCCCGGCCCGGCCGGCGAGCTAGGTCAGAGGACGCCGACGGCCGAGCGCATCTCGCCGGCTCCCACCCGAGCGCTCGCCGCTGTGCACGCTGGGAGCGGGGGCCGGGCGGCGAGGCCTGGCCGCACTGACGGGGCGGGCGACGGAGGCGCCGGCGCGGCGGCGGGTCTGTGTCTGCGAGGTGGGGCAAGAGAGGCCGATCGATACTCACTTGACGCGGAGGGGGCGCCGCCCCCCTCCCGCTGCTGCGGCGGGGCAAGGGACCGCACAGAGGGGAGGGAGCGTCTGGCGGGTGGGACGCAGGCGCACAGCTCAGGTGCGGCCGCACTGCGGTTGCCCTAGGTAACGCGGGCCCGGGCAGGGCGGGGGAAGGAGGAGCCAGGCCGGCGAGCGGGAGCGCGCGCGCTGGTCGCGAGGTAGGGGTGTGAGGGGTGGGTACTCGAGACTAGCGTGGGATTGGGGGGAGGGCGCGCGCGGTCGGTCGAGGGGCGGGGCAGAGGCGGGGTGGGGGTGCCGGGGCGCGGGCCGGGCCGTGCGCATGCGTGCGGCCCCTGCTCCCCTGGGGCGGCCGGCCTCGTGCGTGCGCACGCGCGCTGTCCCCCGGAGGCGTCTGGGTGTGCGGAGCGCGCGCGCGCGGCTCGGAGGCGCACCTGTGAGGTGTCCCTAGAGGAGAGGGAGGGTGGGTGCGCGGAGCCCGCGGCCTGGGGCTCTTCAACCCCTCACTTCTAGTGAGTTCTCGGGCGGCCGGGCTACAGTTTCTTTATTTCTTTTCTGGACCCAGGCGGGGTAGCCGAGAGGGGGGCAAGGCTAGC
Source organism: Anoura caudifer (assembly GCA_004027475.1). NCBI lineage: Eukaryota > Metazoa > Chordata > Mammalia > Chiroptera > Phyllostomidae > Anoura > Anoura caudifer. The sequence continues at coordinate 32,019 of PVKU01002151.1, read as the reverse complement.
GGGCTCGGGGTGAGAAGGAGAATGAGTGGATTAAAGAAAAGAAAAACAACCCATCACTTAGGATGGGCCTCGGGCTGGGGCCGGCTTCTGGGCGTTGGTGGGGAAGGTCAGAGCCGCTCCGCGCGGCCTGGCGGCCCCTGGACAGGCCCCACGGAGGGAGCCGGGTCTCGGGCCTCCACGAGCCGGCGTGGGCCCGCAGTGCCGGCTGCGGGGAGCGGGCTTCACAGATGGCGGCCGGGTGCGCGGCGCAGGCAGGGGCGAGGCCGGGCGAGGCCCCGCGGGAGCCGGACTCCCGAGCCGGGCTCCATTGTTGTTGCAGCCGAGAGAAGGGGGAGCAAAACAGCTTCAGAAGCCCGAGCAGCCGCGCCTTGGAGCCTTTCCAAACGGGTCCCCGGAGAGGCGGTAATGGCCGCGCCGTGGGAGCAGGCAGCCGGGCAGTGCGGCGGCGAAGCCTAGCTGCATGGTGGGCTGGTGTGTTTTTCAGGGCGCCCTGCGTCCCGGCTGAGCCCGACGAGCATCCTGCACAGGTGATGAGGCGCCCCCGGCGCCCCCGGCGCGGAACGCTGCCGCCGCTGGACGCCTCCATTGTTTGACCACCGCCCGGGCCGAGTCTCAGCCAGGTAACGCGGAGGGCAGCGTGGGCGAGCCTCTTTTCAACTCCCACACGCGAAGGAATCCTCCCCTCTTTCGGGACCCAACTTCGCTTCTCTTCCTGCCCCCTCCTTTTCCTTAACTCACTATGTCCCCCTCTCAGACGTTTTCCCCACCCGGGTCACTCTCTCTGCTAAGTCACCTCGCGTGTCCCTAAAACTCGGCTCTTTTGTGAAACCTCCCGTGCCGAACTCGAGCAGCTGGATCTCTTGCAGAAGCCTGCTTGTTCCGAACACTTCCAGTTGCTAGTTAGTTTATCGGTTGTCTGGTCGCAACAAAGGAGACTAGCTAGCTACTACAAAGGGGAAAAATGTAAGTTATTTTTTTTTTTTAGAGAAACGTTTTGTGATTTTTGGAGTTTACTGTTTTAACAGGATCGAACTGTTTTTGTTTCTATATTTTTTTCTCCTTTAGATGGGGCCCCCCACTTCCTTTGCAGATGCGTAGCTTTTTAGAACAGAAAAATGACCTTGTTCCACCTACAGGTTAATTTAAATTTTTAAAATTAATTTTAAATGAGTAAATAGTACATTTTCTTTGTAAGCGTTGAAACATCACCAAGATGGCCAAAGTTGTTGACTACCAGCCCCCTGTCTCCAGAGAGAACACTTATGTATTTGTTGTATCCTTCTAGATCTTCTAAAATACTTCCTCGGGTATATTTTAACTTGCTCACCTTTGTTCTGACAACTCCTAGAGTACTGTTTCAAGTTTAGTATGTACTGAATGGGTTAGCTCATTTGGAAAAAACTGCTGCCTCATGTTCTGTAGTTTGGGTAGACCGTGTTTATTTAGCCAGTTCCTAGACTGGTGGCAACTTAAGTTTTAACTTTATATTTGAAACAGCTTTCTTGGTGGTGGTTCTCCAGTGAAACGCAGTTTAGTGAAGGGAGCACAGAACTACTCTAATTACAGAGGCCAGCCATCTGCAATGCAAACTCTCTTTGGTTAAGGGCTCCCAGGCTGGAGCCTCCTGATGCCCTTCTGCCATTGGCATTGTGACTCTACTGCTTTCATATCCTATGACCTTGGGCAGGACACCTAATGACTCTAAAGTCTGAACCTCAGTTCTCATGTCTGTAAATGGTGACGGCACCTTCTCTGCTCCTCGGGGTTCCGTGATATGAAGTGTGTGAAAGTGTGTGGTAGAGTGTGATGTGGTAGAGCGCTGGTTTCATTAGCCTTTGATGATCCAAAGGGATTTTCTATTTGCAATATAATTTATATTTTCTTTTTTCACCAGATGTGTGTATTACAGAATAATAGAGATGGCCAACTTTGGATGCTTTTTGATTTGTGATTTTGTTATAATTAATTTTTATTAAGTACTGTTAATATACTATAGGCTTCTTAAAGGATATTCTACACAGCACATTTTCCCTAGTCCTTCACATGCCATAAAAAATAAGGCATATAGCCCCTGGCCCGTGTGGCTCAGTGAATTGAGTGCTGGGCTGCAAACCAAAGGGTTGCCAGTTAGATTCCCAGTCAGGGCACAGGCCCTGGGTTCAGGCCAGGTCCCCAGTAGAGGGTGTGTGAGAGGCAACCACACATTGATGTTTCTCTCCCTCTCTTTCTCTTCCCTCCCCCCTCTCTAAAAATAAGTAAAGTCTTAAAAATAAGGCATATAAATCAGTTGACTATGAATAAAGTATCAGCAGATTGAACACAACATAAAACAAAACTCTCATTCTAATATTTAAACCACTAGTATTTATTACTAGTGATACCAGTCTGTGTGTGAGTTTCCTGTGGCAGCAGCAGAGTCAGGTCAGCTTTCCTGTCTTGTGGTAAAAGGGATTGTCACTGAATTTGTAGATAGTATCGGAGAGAGTGTAGTGTTTTATATTGATTGAATGGTGTGATGGATATAATTTTAAGACATAAGAGATGCAATTGGGGCTTTGTAGGTATTTTTCTTTCATTCAAATATGCCTGAGTGCTTGCAGTGTGGCCAGCAAAATCAACTTGTCTCTATTTTTTGGAGTTTATAACCTGCCGGGTGGAGGGGGTCAGAAACGAAATACAGTCACCCAAACGGGGGTATTGGCTGTGAAGGTTAAGGAGCATAGGCCTCAAGAGTAACAAAGAGGACTGCATTTGAGATTGTGGAGAGAGAACCCAGGAAGGACTCTCTTCTTTCTTTCTTTTCTTTTCTTTTTTTTTTCAAAAATAATATTTCAGCTGAGATCTGAAGGGTAAGTAGGCACTAGTGTGGAGTGAAGTGGGGGATCATTTTCCAGGCAGGGGAATGGCGTGTGGGAAGGCCCTGGAGGGGAACTTTGCCCCTTCCAGGACCTGGAAGAATGACTGTGGACAGGCTGTGGTGGGTGAGGCGGAAAGGAGGCCACTCCGGGCTAGATCGTGCAGGGTCTTGTAGGGAAGGTGGAGGCTCTTTTATCCTGAGTGGAATGGGAAGCCATCACAAGGCTTGGCTTTTAAGCAGAGCAGTGACCTAATCAGATTTGTGTTTTTAAACAGCTGCTCCAGCTTCTGCATGCAGAATGTGGGGGTGTGGGGTGGAGAGTGGGCCTGGGGAGACTGGGCGGACCCCTTCAGAGTCTCTCCAGAGGTCCAGGTCTGTTTAGATAAGGGGTGGACTTCCCCTTGGGGTTTCCATTGAGTTCAAACTACTGACCGAACTAAGGCCAAAGGAGATACTGTTTTAAGGTTCTCATTTTTATTACTAAAAAGAGGAATGAAAAGGCACTTTTTAATGAAAAAAAAAGATACACATAAGTGTTACACTAGTTGTCCACACTATACTTAACAGAAAAGGAAGGAGTCAAATAAAAAATGGAGCCGTTATAGAACATGGTTTTTGTAAGTTTCGTCAAACAGTACTGCATGAAGTAAGAGCGGGGTGAGGACCTGAAATGAAGAGAAGAGAAAAATGTGGACGTTGTTGGCTAAAAAAATGAGTAACTGAAAATCAGACCAAAAATTTGAGGAAGTGAGTGGGTATACCATGTATAAAATTGGTAGCTTTCTGAATACCAAAAATAGCCTGGCAGAAACTAAGATGGAAAATAAAAACAGCTCAGGTTACAGTGCAACAAAAACATAACACGTGTGTTAAGTCCAGCCTTATCAAGACAGTGGGGTCCCTAGGAGGGGGACCATGAAACACCCTGACAGAGTGGAAGGACTGTTGGAAATGGGAAGAGGGACCGCATTAGGACGTGACACTTCCGCTTGGGACCTGCTGGGTGGTTGGGAGGAGCGAGCAGGGCCAGCCCGGACTGACCAGCAAATGCTGTGGGCGCGCTCATGCACACTGACGCTGCGCTGGCTCTGGAGGGTCTGCGCACTCACCGTGTCCACGGGTCCCTGGAACCGATTTAGCACTGCGAAGCTGAACTGCGTGCAGGAGTGTAGTAAGTGGCAAATCAGCAGGAAGATCTCCACACCGTAAAGAGGAGAAAATAAGTGAATGGTGAACACCTGGTGGAAGGGGTTCTTTCTGCTGAGGTGAGTGCAGGCTTTGCAGTCAGGCTTACCTGAGCTGGAGTCTTTCACTGAAGGAAAGCAGTACCCTCAGTTTAAAATGGGAGGGGCAGTAATGGAGTAGGTCCTGGCACCTACAGGCGCTCACCTGTTCCTAGTTGAATTGTACCAGACTGCGTGAAGGTGTAAAACTTCTTCAAGAAGAAAGGGAAACAGTGCCCCCAGGTTAAAAGCCTAACAATAAAGCAGTACAATATTTGTGACAAAAATAAGTGAAGAGTTAATATCTTCAACATGTAAAGAACATGTACAAATCAGTGAGGAAAATGATGAAAGTCCACAGAAGTGATGACAGGATGTGGACAATTTACTGGATAAAAATATAATTTACTAAACACTTGGCAAGACGTGTAATCTCACTGATCAAATAATTTGTAATCCTGCAGAAAAGTAAGTCTATTCTCAATGGCGATAAAACTAGAAGACATTTAAGAACAAAACATAAGTGTACAAAAGCTTTACGAAGAAAAGTAAAAAACCTTTACATAAAGAATTTAAAGCTAAAGAACTTAGGTAAACTTAAAGAATTAGCTAAAGCTGAACTAAATAAACGTGCGGGCATTGCGTGTGGTGGCGAGACGTCACTGTGAAGATGGCAGTTCCCTACAAATTGGACCGATGCCAATCGGAGCCCCACTGCACATTGGTTTTGGACACTTTGATAAGCTCCTTCTAAAAGTCGTCGGAGGACTTAATGTGCCAGAATGGCCACGGAATGTTTCAAATGGAAAAAGAGTGATGGGGTATTTGCTATACCAGATAACAAAACATACTGTAATGCTGCAGTAATATAAATGGTGAGTGCAAAAACAGACAAATCAGGCCCAGGCTGTGCTGCTCAGTTGGTTAGAGTGTTGTCCCAGTACTCTGAAGTGGCAGGTTAGATCCCAGGACAGGGCACATACGAGAATCAACCGGTGAATGCATCAATAAGTGGAACATCAAATTGATGTGTTTCTCTGTCTCCCTTTTCCTCTCTGTCCAAAATCAGTAAATAAATTTTTTTAAAAAAGAATAGACAAGCTGATACATGGAACAAAGTAGAATCCAGTACTGGACCCATTTATTATAGGAATCTGACCTATAATAAAGCTAGTATTTTGAAACAGTTGGGAAATGATTGTTCAGTATATTAAACAGGGATAAATAAATATTTGGAAAGAACGATCCCACTTCTCCATATTCAAACTGAGTTTTATTTGGATTAAAGAACTGATTCACAAACAAAATGCCTGTAAAGTATTAGAATAAAATGTAAGAATTTTTTATGTTAGAATATATATTATATTGGAAAACACATTTTTAGTGTAGGCCATTTAGGTAAGACTAAGATCCAACACTATAAAGATTGGTAAATTAGGCTGACCATTATCATAGTTGATGTTTCTGTGTGACAAAAGATAATACAAGGTGACTGGCGGGGAGAAAAGGAATTCTGTGACATGGACAGACAAAGGGTAGTGGATTGGACACAGCAAAGAAATGAATGGAGTGTATGATGAGACCTGAGAAAGAGAAGTGGAAGTGTTAGGGCAGTGAGGAGGTATTCAGTCTTGGGATGAAGAAAATGGAAATGAAAACAACTAGATTTTGTTTTTTTCAGGGTGAGGGTCTTTGGGCAAAAATTAAAAAGATACTCAAGGATGTGGAGGAAGAGGCACGTGATACGTTATTGGGAACATAACGTGGGTTCCGCTGTTTCAGGTGACAATGCAGCAGAACCCGACAGACAGACAGACACACAGAAGCTGTGATCTAGGGGGTCTATGACACTCTCGTAAGAGCACAAGTCAGTGTGAGCACAGTCAACTGCAGTGTCACTCACAACGAGGAGGAACTGCAGGTGAGCACAGCCAAGTCTCAGCACCGTTCCGCTGCGGATGGCTGCGGAGCTTTTAAAGAGGGAAGCGGGTCTGCATGCGCTGGACACGGACCAGGTGGAGGTCCAGAATGTGTTACTGAGCCCGGAAAGCAAGTTTTATTTTTTTTGTAAAAACAAAATTGTGCATGTGTGTGTTCCAGATGAAAATAGAGAAAGTTCTAGAAGGACACATGGGAAAACCATAATGGAGACTGATTTTTTTATTTTGCAAACTTTTCATTGTTTTTTGTTTTTACAGTGAACATTTACTTTTGTAACAAAGATGCCCCAATTTCTCACTTACCAATTTAATAAAGACCTAAATTTAGACTAAAAAATTACAGTCTCTAGTACTTATGAGGATGTGGTAAAAATATCACGCACTTGTGTTACATTGGATGCATGTATCAAAAGCCTTAAAAGATTCATATTCTTTGATGTAGAAATAATCTAGAACCATCAAAGGAGCATTTGTCAGTAGAGAAGCTTTATACACAAAAGATGTGTATGGTAGGATTCTTTTTAAAGGTGCGTTTGCAGAATGATTACGTTACGATTCGTCCACTGGGTAATATATGGCCATTAAAATGTTTATGACAGTGTTAAGTGGAATAAAACCAGGATGTGAAATTGCATACATGATATGTTTAAAACTCTTAAAAATTTTAACAACTATCCACAAGAAACTTATGATGGGAAATTGTCTAGAAAAAATTAAATGAGAATCATAAAAATTGTGTACATTGGTAGATATGATATTGGGTGATTTTTAAAAAATTGGCTTTTTTTGCATTTTCCAAGATTATATGTATTACATTTTCAATGGAACATTTAGTTTTAAAAAGTACATTATATCTAGGACATATGTGAGCTGCAGATTTAAAAATAGATCTGCCCTATCACTGAAACATACTCTAAAATGTGCTCTAAAAACTAATATCTAAACATTTTTGAGTGGAGCAGTTGGAATACATTTGAACGAGCTTTTATTGCTTCCAATATTTGGAGGAAAATTGCTTCTTAGCAATATGTAGAATAAGAATCGTTCTCATTTCTAATTTTATACCTATAGAATAAATGCAGGAACTTAAACATGGGCCATGGGATTTCCTAGTGTGATTCTTGTTAACTCACTGTATTTCTGACACACTGAGGGCAAGTCAGATTTACCTGAGCCTTTCAGGGTGAGGAGGGGGTAGCCCGCTAGGCCAAGGGCAGAAGCATCGAGGGCACATGATAATGTGGGGCCTGTGCAGGGTTCCGCGGAAGGGAGCTCGGTCCCCCGGGCGTGCAGCTCAGGTGAGGCCGAGGAGGTTACGGAGGCATGTGGGTCCGCTCACTCCTCAAGTGGTACCGTGGGTCCTCAGTAGGTAGCACTGTGGATGCAGCACGTGGTTGAGTGGACGGCAAGGCCGAGTGTGTGCCATGGAGGGGAGATGTCAGAGGATGTGTCATGTAAAATGACATGGACGTGGTCCAAATTTGAGGGTAAGGGTGGCAGGCAGGGAAGCTGTCCTAGAGCAAGTGGTGTCTAAGGTGAGACCTGAAGGCAAAAGGGACAGAAATAGGAAGGCCCTGGAGGTCCAAGGAGCATGGGAGGAGGAGGAGAGGGTTGTGGTGGGGGCGGAAGAGCAAACCAGACCAGGGAGTTGGAGAAGTCTGGAGTGGGCAGTGGCAGGAGATGGACCAGGAGAGGGGTGGGGGCAGGTGTGGTTCGGAGTAGAAGGCCGTGCTAGTGAGTCTGGGAACTATGCTGCCGTCACTGGGCCACAGAGCAACTTTGAGCAGGGAAATAGCAACCTGTTTTGCATTTTAGAAGATGACATTGGAGTTGGTAATGGACTGGGGGGTGGGCAAGACTGAAGGCTTTTGCAGTGCTTTGGGGGAAGACGATGACAGCCTGAATTGTAGCTGAGAGGAAGAGGTGGAATGGGTGGGCCTGGGGGGCAGGTGGCCCCATACTGTGGTAGGGAGCGCAGAAGGCTGTGGTGAGCTTGCAGGTCAGGTGCCGGATGCACGGAGTGTAAGGAGCATGTGGGCGTTGAGCAGGTTTGCAGAGCTGGGCTTCTGCTGCACGTCTCCATGGTGCTGCATGCATGGCTGGGTGCTGTGCATGAATCCATCACTGAACCAGATGTTTTCTGTGTTTTTCTCATAGTATAACGATATACATCTGTAAATCGTTTCAGATTGGAGAATCTTTGTCTAGCTTAGTCAGTGCCTTTCACATGGAGTTGTTTAAGACTGTAACCTTGGCTTTGGGTGACTTTGTGATTGTCCTTGGTGTTGTTCATCAAGCTACACTCTGCCTCTCCGGGCAGGTGGTAGAGTTGTTGGGATGAGCTGGCGGTGCTGTCGCTGGTCATCCTGCTGTCAGAGTACTCCTGACTGACGGGCCCCTCCCACCGAGAGGCAGGCCAGTGCAGAGGCAGAGGGGCGGCCTGTCTCCACGTCCATCTGGAAGTGCCCGCCTGGCCATTAGCAGTTGCCTCTGTCCGCTCAGGCTGCTGTAACAAACCGCCCTGGCACCTGAGCAGGAAGCTCCAGCAGCGGGCAGGACTGCGATACAGGGAATGTACAGGGTTCGGCAGATCGAAGTCATCTAGCCTGGTTTTAAAGTGTTAGCATGGCTAGGCCTTGTAGGGGAGTCACAGGATGGACAGCTGGTGGCTGTGGGAGACATGCTTCTAGACCTGGAAGAGAGATTTTTTTAAATAGGAGATTTGACTTTGGCATTGTGTTAGAAGCATTCAAAATTAATTGTAAAAAGCAATAATTTATATTGCTTCCTAACAAAAGCATTTCTGCATCTTATTCTAACTGGAATATGCACTGTCTCTTTGTTACCTGATACAAGAAATTCAGTAAAGCTGTCCTAGTGCTCATTTATTTTTCATACCCCTGCAAGTTCAAGTTCATAAAATAATCATAGCTTATTTCCATGGTCTTGTGACAGGTCTTAGGAAGAAGCCCTTGTAGCCAGAGCAGACCTCTGTCCCGAAGATTATAAAGTCTGTCTCATAGGTGAATGATAAAACAGTTCATGAAAATAATCCGAACTCCTTTTCCTCTGTACAGTAAGCCCTGTTATGCTCTCTGCTTTCCAAATTATTTTTAGTTGCACAGTCCAGACGTGTGTAGGATTAAGTCTTACGGGGTTTAAGAATACTTCACTAATTTAGAGTACTTGGCTGTCAGCTGGCAAACACTAACTCAGGTTTCTCAGTCAACCAAAATGCATCTTATTACTGCACCTCCACATTATGACAGGGTTAGGGCCTTGTGAGGGTCCCAGACTCACAGTTAGAATCAGGGAACCTGCAAAGAGCAGCTTGTACAAATCTTCATGATTTAAGTCCACTCGTTAGAGGTAGTAATCCCCTGTGAAATTCAAGTGCAGATATCCGTGAGGGTTTCTGAGCGGGTGTTTGAGTGTCCTCTGGAGGCCTTGAGAACAGTGGAAACAGACCCCTGAGAAGGTTTTCTTTAACATCCAGAGGCAGGAACCAGTGGACTTGCTGCTGGAACTGCTGTGGGTGTCATTTGGGAGATGAGAGCCACGATGGCACTCACGGGACACTGACTGGTCTCTCTGGGGCAGCAGGAGCTCTGCAGGCCGGCTGGGAGTAAGGTCTCTGCCCGAGCGCAGGGCTTGCCCTCCCACCACTGAGATAAACGGTGAAGATTCAGGCCCTTGGATTTGGCCAGGAGGAGGTTCAGTGGGGCAGTAGTGGGGTGAGGACTGAATGGGAAGTGAACTGGTAGAAATCTGGAAAGCAGAGAGGCCTGAACGGGGAGGACAGGGGCAAAGGGCGAGTGACAGCCGAGGGGGCGCAGGACTAGCTGTTGCTGAGAGGGAAGAACGGGCAGCGGAGAGATGTGCAGGGTGGGGGAGGAGGAGACAGCTAGCTCTAAATAAAGTTCCCTGCTTGGGATGGCGGTTGAGGGAGGGCAGTGCCTTCTGCATGAACTTGGATTTGGAATGTGGTGAAGGGGTGTTTCTGAGTTCATCATGGGATGGTGGGGAAGTGTTCCTGTGGGCAGCGGGAAGTCTAGGCACGAGGACAGGCCTGGTTGTGAGAGAACATGGCGTGATCGTTGTGGAAGCGGTCCTCATTCAAGCCCAGCGGGCGGCTGTGCCAGGGCATGGAGTCAGGACGTAGACTCTGTTCAGGATGTAGGGGTGGGAGAGACCCCCCCCCCCGACCGTCGGTCAGGGTCTGAGGAGCTGCGGGAAAGTTCCCGGAGCAGGGGACCGAGGAGACCAGTGCAGCTGGGAGTCCAAGAGTTGACAAGGACAGAGCGCACAGTGTTGGGCACGGTGTTGCAGAAATGAAGTAAGGCAGTGTCTGCTGTGGGACAGGGGTGGGTGTGGAGGGGTAGGAATGGATGCTAGTGTCTGTAGGGAGGCCACAGGGAGGAGGAGGAGAGTGGCTCGGGCCTGGCCAGGCAGGTCAGCAGATGTGCCAGGGGTCTGCGCAAGTCAGAGCTGAGCCGTGGCAACAGTGGCCGCAGGGAGAGGATTGTGTTCGCTTTTCCCTGTTTTAAGCATCATCATCCCTGGTATGAGAGTTAAACTTTGCGTAGCTCCGGGGCTGCCACCTGAGTTGCTCAGATGGAGAATCGGAGGGAATGGAGATGAGGCTCAGTCTGCTCACAGCACCCCAGGGCTCTGGCCCAGGGAGGGCGTGGGGTGGTGAGTCTCTGTGTGTTGCTCTGACAGGGGTCAGAGTTAAGTCCTTTCGGTGTGTGCAGGGCGGTTTGCAATCATGAATAACACTTTTTTCTTTTTGGCAAAACGAACAGGGTAGCTAATAGTTGTTTGGCGTCATTAATTTAAAATATTTCATTAAGAAAAGATAACAGACGTTAATGTGAAGTACTGAAGTGGTGTGTTTGCGAGTGGGGGTGGGCGCTGAGTGTGGGCTTCAGACTGCTCAGTGGTGTGTAGTGAGGCTCACTGTTTAAGGCATAGACCCACACGAGGGGCCGGGCAGGCAGGTTCCGGCTGAAACTGGCACGTGTCCACTTCTGCGGGGCTGGGAGGCCTCCGCGCTTTCATCTCTGGTGGCCTTCATTGTGCCATGTATCAAACATTAAAAATGCACCTGTGTTTCACATGAAATGAGCTTATACAAAACTGAGTTCTGCCTGTGGGGAACATCCACCTCAGTGGAGCTGAAGAACATTTAGTTACTGCTGCTGTTCTTGTAAGGAGCAGAGACTCCTTCGGACCATTTTATGGAAAGCAGGGGATAAGGTGGAAGGACGCTCATGGACCACAGCACTACCAGTGACGGAGGCGGCTCAGAGATGTGCCACAGCCTTTCCCGTGGACAGTGGGGTCTCTCAGGGCATCTCTCCCGTGACGTGGGATTGCTGTGAAACCTGCGGCTTCTCCAGTTCCATTCATGTCCTGACCTTTCGGCTGCACCCTGCACAGCTCGTCACCTCCTCCTCAGTAGGGGGAGTCAGACTCTTGTCGCTGTTGCTGCTGTTACAAGCCACCTCAGCGGTCACCGATAGGCTGTTGGGTCAGGGCCCACACTTGGTCTGTAGCTGCAGAGAGGAGCCAAGTGGTCCAGGGTCCCCTGCAGCCAGGCCTGCCTTGAAGAGGATGCCACTCCTAGCAGCAGGCTTTGCAGGCAGCAGGCACTGTGATTGGCCCCTGTAGTTCAGTAAGGAAGAAACACCCTGACCCAGTATCACAACCACTTGAAATTCTTCCAGATGTATTCCTGGCCTTTAAAGTATATACCATCTGTCAACCCTTTGTTCCCATGGAGAAACTAAATTTTCACTTTTCCACAATCTTCTGTGTATTGGGTCCCTGACCCTGCAGGGCCTCTCGGCAACTGGCAGGGTCGTTTCCCGTGTTGGTTCTTCCTGCTGGGGCGAGCCGCTGCATTAGGCTGAGTCAGCACACGGGGTGACTCTGACCAAGTGTCACACACACACTTCCTTTCCCTTGCGGTCTGGGGAGCCATGTGGACACACAGCAGTTCCATGTTGTCCCCAGAGTGACAGAATTTAGGAGAAAAACTCAGTGTCCCATCTGAGAGACAAGACAGCATTCTGACATCCAGGTCCCTTACCGTGTCACCAAACATCCCAAAGAACAGTCATGTTTCCCAAACTGAAAAATAGATCTTGAAACCTATTCCAAAATTACTTTTAGCAGTTACTGAAAATAGGGTGTTTTGGGGGGGAGGTGGGTAATAGATGGAATAGCTAAAATGATGATATTGGTAGCTTATCTTTGTTGGGCCCTTAAAATTGTCCAGGCACTGTTTTAAGTACTTCTCATGCTCTAACTTACTTAGTCTTAAACTGTCGTTTGAGTCTGTCTTCCTCAGTCAGGTGCCTTCAGGGTCTCCATTCATTCTATCCCTGCGTCTTCAGTGAAGGTGGCACTGCTGGCCTGTGGGCAGCAGGGTCTGAGCCTGACGTGGTCTCCTCCTGCACCTTCTTTGCCGCTGAGCTGTCAGTGAGGACGGCAGGGCTGGTTTAGACACCCAGGTCCCAGCCGATCCGAGGTAGTCACCCGGTATCCAGTACCTGCGGGTCTAAAACTCAGTGGGTGGCATTCCTGTCAGGAGGCTGCTGTGGTCCCTTGGAGTGCAGGTGTGCAGCCTACCTGGATTTTTCCCTGCAGGGCTTCTTGGGCGTTCTCCCCCTCTTTGGCCTACATGCCTGAACCTCATATATTTAATTAGGTCCCACATTTGAGTGAGTCTGCCCTGTCTGCTGAGCTAGGACCCTGCATCCGTAACAGCTAGTTCCACAAAAAACAGGATCGTGAGTTTTCCACAGTACAAACCTTCCACCTCTCTCTGCATTTCTTAGCTGGCAGCACCCGAAGGCCTCTCTAGCCCTTTGGCCACTGTGAGCCCTGCCTCTGCTGCTGGCATGTCTTGGGGGTTTTGACTCCTGGCACTGGGGTAAGTTTTCCCCTTGTTTCACCATTTTTCCTGCACAAAGCCAGTGCCTCTCAAGTCTTTCCAAATCGAAGCCATCTCCGGAGTTTCCTCCAAGTCCGGGTCCTTCGGGGCTCAGTGGTGTCCTTAAATGCTTGCCTCTCTCTAGAGAAAGTTTCTGAGAGCCTGGACACCCTTCTTGAAGGTTGGAGACAGCAGAAACCTCTGTCTTCAGGTTTCCTCTGGCTCGGTTTCCAAGTTCCCTGGGAGCCGCTGGTCGGTACAGCCTCTCCGTGCCAGCCCTGCTGTCCTCTGCTGCCTCACAGACCCCTGCACCAGAAGCTGGGTTCCTGTGCTCCTGCTGTCGGGTTTTCCCCCGTTGTTCCTCTCTTCGCCTAGGTAGCAAACTTTTTTTCAGCTGAGTTTTTTCTCCGTAAGTTTTTGTTGTCTTTCCCCAAAACCTTAGCAGCAGCCTACTCCTGAAGTGCTGAAGTGTGGGTTCTAGAAGGTGTCCTGACAGGGGGTTCTGGTGTTCTGCCAGCCTCTGTGCAGACTCGATGGCGACGGCCATTTGTTTCCAGTGCAAGTGCTTTTTTCCTTTGAGCCTTTGCATTTGTGATCATTTTTAGTGATTTCCCCCCTCTTTAGCTTAGCTAAAAGACAGCATATGTCTTCCGTGGGACAGGTGTTTATTCATCCTTGTTTGGTCACTACTGAGCTCCATAGTAGTGGAGGTTAACGTGCACCCTGGATCTCCATCTGTGGCCCACGCACCTAATAAAATTTCACATCGTTTCCATGCACACAGCTAGGCTGCTGGAGAAGGAAGAGCCCTGTCCCCGGCACTGCCGGCCCCGGAGGAAGGGCAGTTGCTGGAGGTGTAGGCCGTCTTCCTGACAGGCGGTGACTACCCTTTCTTGCTTCTCTGCCTCCCTCTGGCTCCACTCTCTCCTGGGCTGACTCGGGTGGACCCAGCCAGCCTTCTTTAGTGTGGGAGAAAAGTTCTGAGGTACAGGTCAGGTAATTTATGAATTCCTGTTTGTGCCAGTGCTTACTTTGGTCTCAAGCTCAAGGTCATCACTAACAGAGGGAAAAGAGTTCTCCAGGGGGTCTAGCCAGGCGGACCGGCTGCTGCAGCAGGAGTTGGGCTCACAGGCCTGGGAGTAAGCGCCGTGCCTGTGCTTGCTCAGTCCCGCTCGCGCTCCCGCCGGGGCGCCTGGTGATAAGGCTGCCTGCTGAGACTGCTGTGCTGCCCTGGTGTGTCTTTATGAGCACACGTTTCCGGAGATCACAGACTACCACCAGTGCCAGCCCTACCAAGTCAGAAGCCCCAACCCCGAGTTCTGCATGCTTTGGGGTAACTACCCCTTGGCCCCCTTGGTGACAGGGTGGTGATGAGCTTCTGCCTGTGCCAGTCCTGAATTCTGGTCACCAGGTCTTGTCCACTTTCGGGACTTTATCTCCGTGTGATTCTTCGGCTCTGAGAAGCAAGTTGCTCTTGCACTTGGCTTTCTGAGGAGTGGGCTCTGCAGGTCTCTCTCCCCTGTGCCTGTGTGCTTACGAGTTGTGAGTCGTGCCCAGGAAGAAGGATCGCCAGGACCCGACACGTTTAAAGTAGTCAGAGTCATGCAGACGGAAGCTGGAATGGTGGCTGCTTGGGCTGCGGGAGTAGGGCGGGGCATGGGTCCGTGGGACAGGATTTCAGTTTTGTGAGATGAAAAAGCTCAAGAGATCTTTTCCACCACAATCTGAATCTACTTTCAGCACTACTGAACAATTTGGCTGACAATGGTGAAGATACTGAATTTTGTCTTAAGGTTTTTTTTTCCTCACAATTTTAAAAATGCATTTTAGAAAGCCAGAATCTCAAGTCCCTGTTTTTGGCCCACCCACTGCCGCAGCACAGCCTCACCTGGCATCACTGAGGTGGTCTTGCCGGCACCCGCTGTTGGTCTCTGTCATGGCCTCCCAGGCCCACTCGGGTTTCCCCTCCCGTCAGTCAGCCGGCTGGGCCCTGGGGTGGCTTCCCAGTGTCTGCCCCTTTTTTCTCTAGGCCGGAATGTGGACTTTGTCCCCGGGGGCCAACCGCTCCCAGCAGTGGCAGGAGGAAGCATGTTAATAAATGCATCGCCCTCATCTGAGAGGAGGGTTCCTGGAGCTCATCTCCCTGAGCCTCCCGTGTGGGCGCCCACACACCATTGACCCAGTGGCTGCTTGCCCCAGAGCAGGGGTTCCCGGTCAGTGGCTCAAGGCTGGTCCCTTGAGGAAGACAGACCTAGGCGAGTCAGGCTGAGGGCCAGGACAGCAGGAGGCAGCCTCTGCCGTGCCCGCAGCGCGTCGGCACTCTCTGGGCGTCCTGACTGTGTCCCGCAGGGGTTCTCTGCTTTCTTCAGTCCCCCACCTGTGTTCCTCTTCGCTGAGGACGGAATGAGTGCTGAAGCCTTTGCCTGTCCCCCCACGCCCCGCATTTCTGAGAGTGAGCATGACTAACAGTAGGTCCCCCTGTCACCTTTCATAGAGGATTAAGCTGAGGTCGACGGTCACACAGCTGGAGAGTGTCAGATCAGGTGCTTCGACTTAGGGCTTTGACTGCCAGTGGGGAGTTCTGCCCACCACATTATTGTGATCCCTGATGCACACACGGGTTGCTTGTTCACTAGCGAGATAAGGTGGTAAGGTGGCCTTGTGCCCGGATGTGGCGTGCACTGGGCCACATCATGGAGGCGAGCCACGCTCTGCCTGTGACTCGGGTGTCTCTGAGCGTGGTGTCTGAGAGCAGGGAAGAGAGCTGTGGAGTCTGGGCCAAGGACCTGTCTGTGAAGCTAAATGTGCTTTCAAACAGTCCTGTGCAGAGGGGGAAACCTGCTGAGCAGAAGCAGGGAGCACAGGAGCCAGGCCTGTGGGCGTGAACTCGGAGCTTCCCTCTCCCCCAAGGAGGGGCCCTCATTCCAGGGAGATGGGTCATTGGGTCTCGGGGAGCCTCTGCCTGGGAAACGACATTGTTGGCAACTGAATGGGTGTGTCACCCACTAATTAAAACAAGGGAACGAAGGAAATTCCTATTTATTTAGCTTCAGCTATGCTGTGGGCCCTCTGATAGGCACTTTCACATCCATTATCTTCTTTAATTAAGGCAGCAAAGCGTCCTAGACATGATTATCTGTGTTTTTCCAGATCAGCTTGAGATTAGTCACCGTCACATAGCCAGTGGCAGAGCCAAGGTCTACCCTGTATGTCACCCCATGGGTCATCTTGTGGGTGGACTTGGCTGGAGGAAATCGGAGGACTGCTCATCCACGTCCTGCTTTATCGCTTTAACAACATCCGCAGTGGCCTTCTTGGGCTCAGGAGGAGACATGGCCTCGCTCCCTCCAGGCTCGCTCTCGCCCTTCTCTGGACCTGGTTCCATCATCTCTGTGGTGATCTGTGGTTGGAGAGAAACCAGACACAGCCTCTTTTGTCTTTTCTCTTCTCTCTGTCAGCGGTCACTAGGCCAGGCCACATGAAGGACAGAGGGCCTGGGGACAAAATGAGAGCAGCTCTCGTCCCCGAGTTTCAAGAGAGCCCAGAGCCTCAGCTGGAACCACTGCGGGTGTGTGCATGTAGAGGAGGGGTCAGGGAGCCCGAGGCACTGTCGGGACTTGTCACTGAGACGCTGCTCAAGTGGCAGCAAGGCCAGGCTGATGGCTCTCCAGGACAGGTGTGCAGTGCAAACGCCTGAACAGGCCTTGGGTGGGGAGGAACCTGGAGTCTGTTCTGCAGCTGGGCGTGCTGGTGGGGAGATGTAGACCCAGGGCTTGGGGTGTATGCTAGGGCCATGGTGCGTGAGACCCCTCCCAGCCTTGGCTAGCACCACCTCCCCAGGACTTGAGGGAGCCTGTGCCCACGGGCCACAGAAGCACACCTCTCATCCGTCCCTGGCACCACAGCCTCCGGGGCTGCTGCTGCCAGCCGGAGCCAACAACGGAGCCTGAGGAGTATACTTGCTAGAGGGCCCAGTGGCCTCTGGGAGCGCACAGGAAGGCCTGGTGGGCTCCCTCAAGGGCGCTCTGAGGGCTGGCCACCAGTGTGCGGGGCTGGGCCATCCAGGGGTGAGGGGGTGGTGCCTCACTGTGACCTGTGACCATTGAGGAAAGTGGTAATGAGGAAACCAGCTGTGTCTGGAAGGTGGGGCACTAGAATAAGTGTGGGGACTGTGAGGGGCCTGTTTGGGACAGGAGTCTGCCCCCAGGAGGGTGTCTTCTATCCTAGGGCTGGCAGGGTCCCACAGTCCTGAGCAGCATGTTATCAGTCACTGCTCCAGGTTGCGCAGGACCCCTGGCTGAGCTGGCAGAAGTGCCAGGGCTGCGCAGCCTGAGCAGCCGAGTCTTCCGACCCTTGTTGTGTGCATTCTCCCGTGGACTCTTCCTTCGGGGCCATGGAGGTGAGCGAGGAGGTAGGTACTGCCTCTGTGCACCCAGGTCCCCCCGGCGGGCCAGAGGTGGTGGCCTGGAACAGGACAACACCCTCTTAGCCCCTGTCCTTGGCAGCATGCAGGCACCAGGGACCTAAAGGGCCTTCCTGTGACTGTGCGCTGAGGCCTTAGAACAAGGCCAAGTAGGGGCCTAACTTCCCTTGGAGCTGGACTGCTGCCCAGTTAATATCTGATGGCGTTGATTTCTGGGACTTCCTGATAATGTGTGCGGGGGGAGTTCCTGGCCAGGCCGGGAGCGTGTTCCATGTTCTCCCCCATGAACAGGAGCAGCCCTGTGTCTGGGGAACGACGCAAGACAGTCACGTGGTGTCCGACCTGGGAGTCCAGGTCCTGCGAGAGCATGTGGCGGCCTGCTCCCTGCGGGGGTTTCTGAGTCCCACACACACCCTCTCTCTGGGCACAGCATTTTTCCTTCAAGCGTTCGTTCTCTAGTCTGCTCAGGTACAAAGGTTGACTTTGGAATTATTTTGGAGAAATTTAGGGACATTTTCTTACATAATGGCAAGGATGGGGGCATGGGCCTGGGAGTCTGAGGTGCTGTGGAGAAACACGCTGGGCATGTTTGAAGATTAGAGGGCTAGAGTTGCGGGGAGGGGGACAAGAGCATTTGCAGGGGAGGTGGAGTGGAGCCAGCGGCCAGTACCTGCTCAACCCATGCGTGCCCAGGGCGTGTGCACTGAAGAGCGCTGAGGGGTGCCAGCAGGGAGGGAGGGGCGGGATGCAGTCAGAGACTGGCCTTCTCACACCTTGGCCCTCACAGCCCATCTGGCCGTGGGACTGGAGTGGCTCTGTCACGGTGTCCTGGCCTCAGTGGTGATGGGCCAAGCCTATGCCTCCATGGTGCTTGTGTTGCAGCCGTAGCCTCGCGCAGAAAGCTTTGACGAAGCACTCTGCTCTCTGCCCCATGGCAGCGGGCTTGCCATGTGGGTGCTGCTCTGATGCAGAGGCTCCAGCTGCTGGGGCCTGAGGGGTCTTCTCTCCTGCTGAGTCAGGGTGAAGGCTCTTGGTTTCTCCCAGGCCTGTGCCAAGTGACCCAGGCCAGTCAGCTCCCCACCTCTGGCTCTGCCTTGAGCAACTGGCACTCTCTGCTCCCAGCCTCCCACCCTGTTCCCACCCTGGGGCCAGTGGGGTGCTGCTGTCCTTAGGGCACTGCTGCGTCCTTCAGTGTCTGTCGTGAGCAGGCTGTGCCCTTCCCCTTGGAGTTGCTGGTTTGCAGCCATAGGGTCATTTCCATGAGAAATCCATGGAATGCTGGCATACCTCCCCCCCCAAAATTGTATTTTGTGGCCAGTTGTGTGAAAGAAGGTAACGCACAAAAGAGCACGTACAAAAGCACAGGTAAGTGGTCCATGCTTCAGAACCCATCTTCAGGCCTCCCTCCCAGCTCAGTTCCAGGGCAAAGGGCCCGTTACCTCCAGGGCTCTTCAGAGACTCAGACTGCAGTCTGGGGGAAACTCGTGTCCACTGCCCTTCCTTCTCCTGACCTTTGCCCCTGCAGGTGTGACCAGAGTGGGCTCTGCCCCTGCAAGTGCACCTGCTACAAGGAGCACTAAGGCCACCACAGCAGCCTCGGTGCCCCATGTGTCTCCTGCAGCCTCAGGCCACCGTCGAGGGGCAGCACCTCCCGGTCCCAGTGGGCTCAAGTCTGAGTCTTGGACCGGGAGCCTGTGGCCTGAGCAGCCCTCCGAGGGCGCCGGCCCGTGACCTGGTCTCCTTGTGTTCAGGACTGCCTCTTGGATCCCCTTGAGTTTCTGCATTGGTCGCTTATCCACTTTGCTGGGAGGTGCGGTTTGGGTATGCTCCGGTGTCCCCAAGTGTGGATGAGGACAGACTATAAGAGACGCCGGCTATCTTTAGGGGGAGGTGGGGGCTCAAGGCAGATGGGCTAAATAAGAGCTGTTTCCCTCTCTGAGCCGGACTTGTGCTCTCCTGGCTGAGATCTCAAAATGCGGGTGGTGCATAGGCAGCCGGGGTGCTGCTGAGGTGTTGTGGGGAAGCCAAACCTCATCCTGGGCAGCGCCAGGCCACCTCAGCTTTAGGCTCCGTCCTCAGGGACACCCTTCTCAGGGTGTTGCACTCATCTGGGCTGCCCCCCAGGGGCCATGGGCTGTGACATATCCCAAGGGAGAGAGCCTGGCACAGTGGTACATTTGGGCTCTATGGTTGTGTCTCCTCTCCTGTCCCTGGGCCAGAGCAGGGGCGGGCTGCTTTGGAGAAGTCTGCAGCGCGCAGCCTTCCTCTTCTCCTTTGTCCTGCTGTGCTTTGCTTGGCCACATGGCAAATTTGCTGCAGTTTCCTTTGCTTTACCTTCTTCTTCCTGCAGAATGTAGCTTCCCTTCCTCCCCCCGCCATGCAGTGAGGCTTGTGGGCGTGTTCAGGCGTGTACCTGGCAGGGGTGGTGGTGCCTCGTTCCCCTGCAGAGAACCTGGCGGACTTCATGTGGGATGGCATCGGGAACTCCTTGTCCCTGAGTTTGGACTGAGTCATTGCACCGAGAGTGCTTTCTGAGCCGAGCCTGCCTCTGCTGAGAGTGTGGAGGAATGCCTGGCCCTCACTGCTTCATTTCCCCTCGAGGGTGCTGGGAGTGCCGCAGTGGCATCCGGCCGGCTGGCCAGCTGGCGAGGGAAGGAGGAGCTGGGTGCTGCCTGCTTCCTCTGTCCTCTGCTGTCCCTGCGCTGAAGCCATCGCCACTGCCGGCTCCCGGCGATGTGTGCAGTGCACATCTCCTCACCTGCTCGGCATGGACCAGGGTGGTCGCAAGAGCTGGGGCTTGTGTGTCTGTGGTTTTGCCGGCGGGTCCTGGGGACAGGTGTCCCTGCAGGAGGGGCAGGAAAGCCATCTTGTCAGCATTGGGCGAGTTTTGCACCCTGAAAAGTTTTCACCACCTACACAGGCAAAGGAGACCCCACACATCATTTCCCCATCACCCAGGCTGCAGTGTCTCCACATTGGTGTGTCTGTTTTTGTTTCTACTGAAGCATCTTCAGACACACCTGGCACACCATCTCATTCCTACAAGCTTTACTGTACATCCCTAAAAACACGGATGTTGGTGCACAACCTGCGGAGATAGTGCCACACCTGACATGGGGCAGCGCTCCGTGCATCCTCTGACCCTGGGCCCTGTCAGGGTTCCTTAGTTGCCTCTCTAAAAGTGGCTGGGGTCATCCAGACCTCCCACCCCGTGCCATTTACGTGTTGCAAAAGCAGGCCTCCTCTGGGCTGGCTCGAGTTCTGCTCTGGTTCTGCCTGCATCCTGGTAACCCCTCTGTTCTCCTGGCTCCTTCGAATGGGAGCGAGTCTGGAAGCCCAGTTCGATTCCGGCAGTCTCCCAGCAGAGGTGTCTATGTCAAGGGGGATGCCCATGCTTCCTGCCGCACCGAGCGGCAGGCAGCAGGGTCAAGCTGTCACTCTTTGAGGTGTTCTCACGTGGATGTGGGGGCTCAGGTGGTGGTGGCCCCTCCGCTCCGTGCGAAGTCCGGTCAGCATTTCACCTGTTCCCACCCATTGCTTACCTGGCTTGGGAGCTGTGTGAGGGTTTCATTCACTAGCTGGGGCTATAATATCTTGAGAGACAGGATGGATGCATAATTATTTCTTTTTAATTGCCAATTTTCAACAAAGGTGGAGAGTTGGTGTCCTAGTTACTTCCTCTTTGCCCAGTGTCTTGAGTCCCTCTGCCTCTGCCTCTCCCCACTTCTGGGCACCCCCAGGCCTGGTGATGGCAAGCTCGTGGGGGTTTGCAGATCTGATGTGTTTCAGTAGGTTGCAGCCACCGTGCCTTTTGGTGCTCCATTGTCCTGTTTTTGACCAGTGGGAGCCCCTTTATAACTGGGAACCAGTGTTCCTCCGGCAGGGCTCCAGCATGCCGGCACACCCAGGGGTCCCAACTCACTTCGTGCAGTGCTGGTCCTCCCGGAAGCCAGCTGTGTCCTGGGGTCCCAGCATGGGGTCACATGTGGAGGGGGAGGCCCTTGCCAGCTGTCGTCACTGAGTCCCAGCCTTGTCGGTGGACAGACGTAGAGCAGAGACACAAATTCAGACTGGCACTTCCAAACTCAGTGTTGTGGTGCACTCCGGTTTTCTCAGACTGAACCTTGGTTCCTGACACAGCTCAGCGGTAGCACCTGTTGGCACTCCTACTGTATAGAGAGACCGCTGTTGTTACAGCTGGCAGGTCGACTGTCAAAGGGAGTTGGAGTTCTTTGAAGCTTCATTTATCAACAGTCTGTCCTTCTAAAGAGGTACATTTCACTCTAAAATTTTAGGGGTTGTTTTTCTTTTTAGCTTAATTTTATTTTTTGAATATTTAAAGATCTATAGGTTTCCAGAGTCAAAACTGCCTAACATGGTGCACTTAGAGAAGTGTTCTTCTCACTCCATCCTTTCGTTCTTCCTCTTCCTCTGCCATAAAGAACCATTTAAATTGGATTTGTATTAGCCTTTCCATGCTGACTTTTTATACATCACGTATACAACACATACATATGTAAGTACATTCATGTTTCCTTCATTTTTTGCACAAAAGGTAGCACAGTTTGTTATTATACTATTCTGTGCCTTGCTTTTTTCCTAAGCAGCATGAAGGACCTGGGTTCACCCCACCTTGGTGCTCAATGCCCACCCCCACTCCTGCTGTGAAGTAGCTGGGCATGTCCCATGGCAGGAAGTGCCGAGGTTGGTCAGTCAGTGCCACCCCACACCCCCCACCCTCTGCCCTTGGGGGGGCCTGGGTTGCCTACAGCTTTGCTGCAACAGACGCTGACTTTGTGTGTGAGCTGGGACCTCAGCTGCTCCCTTGGTTTGCCAGTGTGTTTTGGGGTTGCTCTGCAGAAGTGCAGTGACCCAGTCGAAGGAGAGGTGTGTGTGCTTTTTTCCAGACACCGGCTGCGTTTTTGCTGACATTTTGGTTGTGCAGTTGGATTTTATTATCCTGATGCTTCCACCTGGAAGGGATTTGATTGATTTTGCCATTTTAATGTTGAAAAAATCTCAATGACCAATGTATCCCATCTTCATATGGGGTATATTATTGAGAGTGTTGTTTTAAGATCTGTTAACTTTTATTAATTGAAGTACTACTTACTGAGAGAATACAGGAGGTGAAAAGATTGCAAAGACATGTTCCTAAACCTCAGAAGGGTTCAGGTTGAATATTTGGGGTATATTTTTTTCTCTTTGCTCCTCATTCCATTCGCTGGGCATTTTACCCCATGCTGGCTGTCAGAAGACTGGCAGTGAGGCGCGGGGAGGCATCTGCGTCTGCCGTGCCCAGGGGGCAGGGTGGGCATCAGAGAGGGCTGCAGAGACGCATTCGGCTGGGAGCAGTGCAGCTCCGCCCATTGCTGAATGTGACAGGGAGCAGCACATGGAGTTCCTCTCCGTGGCGTTTGTATCCTGGCACAGGAGACCGATCAGAACCCAAGGGCAAGAAGATAATTACCAGTTCTTGTGCTTTGAAGGAATCTAAGAAGAGGGAAACTAGAGTCTTGGCCAGGAGCCTTCCTTCTCTAGGCGGGGGCGGGCAGCTGGGAAGAGCCTGTGTGGAGGCCCTGCAGCAGGTGCCAGCGCAGGGTGCTGGGAATTGAGCCAGGAGGCCAAGCGAGTTGGGGTTGGGTAGGGGGCAGGGTCGTGGCAGGGCTTCGAGGTTTAGGTGAAGGGTTTCATTTTATTTTAAGTGTATCAGGAAACCACTGAGGACAGCAGGCAAGGGAGTGCCCTTTGATCCCAGCGGGCCACATGTTGATCCTTCCTGCAGACAGGGAGACTTTGACTCCAGAAGCAGCGGCATTGCTCCTCCTGAATTCAAAGCCGAGGTGGATTTCCCTCTTTGGCCCTTTATGTAGGACGGCTGCTTCTCGCGCTCACTGTGGGTCTCCAGAGGAGACCCTCCAGAGGAGCCTCTCTTTTTCAGCAGTGTGCCCTTGGTAGTGTTCTGGTGGTTACAGGGAGTGGTTGTGGTGGATTTGCACCTGGGCTGTGGACAGCAGCATGATATCTGCACATTCTCTTCTTCAGACCTGCAACTCCAAGGACACCTCTCTGGAAGATACGAGCATCCTTCTCAAGATCAGAAAAGGTGTGTGTCTGCTGTCACAGTTATGTGAAATCAGTAGCAATTTTCTGGACAAAAAGGCCTTTCCAGTGTTTATTTCTGTTCCTGTTCCAGGACCCTGGAGCGCTGTCTCCGCAGGGCGCCCTCTGCAGGGAGGAGCCACACGCCTGGGGCCGCGGAGCTCCCTTCCTGGGCCAGCTCTTGTCTGACGTGTTGGAGGTGGAATGTCATCCTGACGCTTCAAGAGGAGCCTTCAGGGGACCAAGACCAACACATAGCATCTTGTCCTCCACTGCAAGGGACACTGCACAGTCCTCTCTCTGCAAGTGAGAAGGACGAGGCTGCTCCACTAGAGGAAGGCTCCAAGGGCTTAAAAACGCAAAGGTTTGCACCTCAAGAGCCCCTTGGAATGTTGACAACTCAGGACCTAAAAGAAAGTTCTGTGTTGATGAGTTCCAGGATTCATGTGGGAGTGAATGCCACTTTGTAATCGATAGCAGCACTGAGTGAGGAACACTATGCAGGAAGATACCTTCCATAGAAAGACAGGCAGGGAGAAGCTCAGGCCAGCCGTGAACCTCCCGGAGAGGGCCAGCCTGAGATAGGCTGCCAGCATGGCCGCCTGAGAGACTCGGTGCCCCCACCGCCCTGTACCTGTCGTGGTCGTGAGCAGCTTCTCCTCTAAGTCACGGTACCAAATAGGAAAGATGATCTACAAGTGCCCCATGTGCAGGGAGTTTTTCTCTGAGAGAGCAGACCTTTTCATGCACCAGAAAGTCCACACAGCTGAGAAGCCCCATAAGTGTGACAAGTGTGACAAGGGTTTCTTTCACATATCAGAACTTCACATCCATTGGAGAGACCACACAGGAGAGAAGGTCTACAAATGTGAAGATTGCGGTAAGGATTTTAGCACCACAACCAAACTTAACAGACATAAGAAAATCCACACGGTAGAAAAGCCCTATAAATGCTATGAGTGTGGCAAAGCCTTCAATTGGAGCTCACACCTTCAAATTCACATGAGAGTTCACACAGGTGAGAAGCCCTATGTCTGTAGCGAGTGTGGGAGGGGCTTTAGTAATAGTTCAAACCTCTGCATGCATCAGAGAGTCCACACCGGAGAGAAACCCTTCAAATGTGAAGAGTGCGGGAAGGCCTTCAGGCATACTTCCAGCCTCTGCATGCATCAAAGAGTCCACACCGGAGAGAAACCCTATAAATGTTACGAGTGTGGGAAGGCCTTCAGCCAGAGCTCGAGCCTTTGTATCCACCAGAGAGTGCACACTGGGGAGAAGCCCTATAGATGTTGTGGGTGTGGGAAGGCATTCAGCCAGAGCTCCAGCCTCTGCATCCACCAGAGAGTGCACACTGGGGAGAAGCCTTTTAAATGCGATGAGTGTGGGAAGGCCTTCAGTCAGAGCACCAGCCTCTGCATTCACCAGAGAGTGCACACAAAGGAGAGAAACCATCTCAAAATATCAGTTATATAAAGCTAAGAGTTTTGCTAAGAGTTGAAAATCTTAAAACCCATAAGTGCCACTAGGAAGGAAACCCTATAAATACCTGCATTGACTCAAATTTTTACAGCAAACCCCAGCAGAACATTCTTTTCAAAGAGATACATGTGAGGCTGACTTTTTTGATTCTTGCCAAGTGGGTCCCACCACTTGACTTTGAATCTGGAGTTCCTCTGCTGTCTGCCCAAGACGGGCTGTGAGGTCCCAGTGCAGCATCTGCAGCAGCATGGGTTTGCATCTCCTGGGATTCCAGCTGACACCGCAGTCGTTGCATACTGCACAGGGAACCGTTGTCATGGCCCAGCCTCCTGTGTCACCCTCCCCCAGCAGGCGCCCCAGGGACTCCCCCTCTCTCAATTCAGGCATGTTCATCAAGGCATTCGACATGCACAGCTCCCACTAAGACAGTGCTCTGGCATTTCTGAGGCTCCACCCGATTCGGCCCCTACATAGGTCCTGTTATTTCTGAATCCTCTTTGCCTATATGTCCTCAAATACCCATAAAGACCCACCCCTTCCTAGATGGCATTGAATTCCATTTTAGATTTTAGGTTACAATTTCCATTGGCTTGTTGGAGGAATTGTTGGCAGACACACGTGCCCTTGAACTTTTTTTAAAATTTTGTGGATTCTGCTAATCACTGCATCTGTTAGACTTACTTTTCTAGTGGCTATGTCACATTTTTCACTTGAATTTTTTTTTTTAAATAGCTCAGTGTAAATAGGAAGAAGCAAGCAAGGTTAGAGCTTTTCTCCGTCCAGAAGTGCCCTCTCGGGCCCCTTTTGTAACTCAGAGCTCCCGCAGAGCTAGGAGAAGTGGTGGTAGGAGGAGGCACAGCTCTGTTTAGCCTCCAGTTCTGGGATTTTTGGGCGCTAACCAATAGGCGTCCTTGGTAACCCTGTCGTTGAGGATTACGTATCGGTTCTTTTTTAGGCATGAATGTCTGTGCTAATTACCCTTTTCTTTCTCCATTCATTCAACAAATATTTATTGAACACCTCCTATGTGCCAGGCGCTGTGCTGGGTGCTGGGGATACCACTGAGTAAGACAGTCCAGGGCCCCTGCTCGTGGAGTTTACTTCTGGTGGAGGGGACAGGCGATGCGCAAGTACACAGAAATGATGTAGTTTGAGGTAGTGATTAAGTGCTATGAAGAAAATAAACTAGGGCGATGATTTAGAGGGGCGGGGTGGGGTGGGGGCGGGGCGTCCGTAGGTAGCAGTCAGGCCAGGCCTTGCTGAGGGCGGTGGGCCTGCTGGGGGGTTGTGGAGCGGGCAGGTGGCGGGCGCTGGGGCGCAGGCACCGAGCTGCCCGGGGCCTGACAGTTCTAGGCCCTTTTTTTTTTTTTTTGCTAGATTAATATTAAAAACTCATGTGGAAGAACTCAAGGAATGTTTAGAAGACCAAAAGTCCCCAATGACAAGAACAAAAAGCAACTGATTTGTAACCTTGTTTTTCTTCTCATTCCTGTTTTCGTTGATTTCCCACATGTAGTCCTTTTGCTCAGGAAGTCTTGGGGACATTGCGGATTTTGAGGCTCTGAAACGGGTGACCATGTCGGTGGTGTCTGTCAGCTGTCACAGAGGTTGGACAGCGAGCCACCCAGAATAGTCACGGAAACACTGAAACGAAGCTACGTTTCTCACGTTTGCATTCTCTCCTCTTTGACTGGAAGGGGTTTCGTGTAGCAAAAACCCCAGTGCGTGAAGGAGATTCAGAAGGAGCACATGATTTCGTGGGCGCCTGGCTCCGACTTGGACATGGCGAGCACACCCCGAGGGAGGCCCTTCTTGCTCATGCCCTCCGCCTGTCCGAGGGAGGCCGGCCCGGGTGGCGACTGCCGTGTGCTGCAGCATCTCGTCACTCATGCCACGGTAGCGGGGGCGCTAGGGAAGCCTAGACTTAGTCGGTAGCGAGCCAGTCAAAATATCATCGGTAGAATTTTAGTTTTAGGAGAAATTGGTTTGATTTCTAGCTTTACTACTATTAGGTATGTGAGCTTGGGCAAATCACTTAACCTTTGAGTCTATAGTTTTCTCAAAAAACGAGGATGTCAGGCTGAACGATTTCCAAGTTTCCCGCTAGTCCTAGAGGTCTATATTTCTACATAGTTGAATTATTTTATCATGCTGTTGCTGGGGAATATGACTAACACTTTGGAAGCTACTAATTTTATGTCGAGCTTTAAATTCCATAATTGTTATCTTCAGAAAATATTATTTGACTTACAGTATGTCCAAATCAATTTAATAAAATCACTTTATAACAGGGTTCTGTGCTTGACATGTGTGGTGGGGGGTTGGCTTGTGCCTTGCGTCAAGGGTGACCATGTGACTTGCCATCAGGCTGGACACCTGAGAGTAAAAGGGGTGGTGGTACTGTGAACACCTGAGTGAGGACGACAAGCCGAAATGGGGGCTGTCCCAGCAAACGGGTACCAGCCCATGCCAGAAACAAGTGGCTGCATCACCTCAGGAGTAATCTGGAGAGGAGTCAGGGCCTGAGCCCAGGGAGGAGAGCCCACCCTCCCGGGGACTGCCCCTGCTGAGTGTCCGCATGGGGTGGCAGCGGGATGGTGCTGGTCCAGGGAGGAGAGCCCGGCCTCCTGGGGACAGCTGCTGCTGAGCGGCCGCAAGGCAGGTGGGAGGTGCTGGGCCAAGACTCCCACATGGGCTGCCCTTGAAGAAAAAGTGGTGATTGAATGATTTTCCAGTGCCGGCAGTGAGTTCCTGTTCACAGAGGGACCCACGTTGGCCGTTGGCACTGTCTGGCCAGTGCCCTAGGCTTTGGTCTGGCCCTGCAAGCCCTGGTCTGGTCCCTGCTGCCTGATTTCCCCACACACACACCAGTGCCGGGGCACTGTGACGTGCTCGGGCTGGTGCTCTGGGGGCAGTGCCCCAGACAGCGGGGGCTGCTGGCTGCCAGCCTCTGCTGGTTTGGGGGTGCATCTGGTTGTGCTCAGGAGGGGAAGAGAGCCCACACGTGGGCTCATGTCATCGTTGAGCTCTCCTTTGTGCCCGCAAAGAGTGAGTGTGTGAGAGACGTTGAGGCTGGCCGCCTGTGCCTGATGGTGCCAGTGGGTGTCCCAGACAGTGTGTGGTGTGGTGTGAGCTTGGGCCTGAGGCCTTCCAAGGGACCCTCCCAGCTCTTGGTTCTGTTGCCCTAAAAAATTAAAAATCGTTAAGCATTTTTTCTTCATAAAAACTTAACTGCTATTCTCAGGAATTACAAAAACTAGGTGAATGGAAAGCGAGTGTCAGAAACAGTGGTCAAATGAAACCCCAGGGAAGAGATGAGGACGAGGCTGGTAGTCTCAGGCAGGCGCCAGGGAACTCAGGAGTGGGGTTCGAGATACTCAGGGGAGGACGTGTGCAGTGGCGGGGTGTCTCTGAAGCTCTGCTTCCTCATCTACGAAACGGGCCTGGACCCTGCTGTCCAGACCCCAGGGCAGCTCAGACTGACCACGCACCTTCAAGATACCATTGGCAAAGGTATCGGGCAAGGCCAGCCTGACGGGAACGCCCACCCTGTGTGAGCATGCAGATGCTCCAGTCTGCGGCCACCTGTCCAAGGCGAGAGCCCGTCAGTATTCCCAGCCCTTTCCCGACATCCTCAGCATCCTGGCTTCACACTGGCCATGGTGTTGGACCCTCTCCAGGTCGTGGGGCAGGAAGACGTGTGAATAACTCTGCAGTGGAAGTGTTTCAGTCTCAGTGAAAGTGCTGAGCAAGATCCTGAGACCCTTGGCTGGAAGATGCCTGTGATATACAGATCTTCAGCCTCACAGGATGTCGTTGGAGGCCTGAGGGGCCCCGGTCAGGGACCCCAGGGAAACGGCAAGTGCTCCTCAGCAGCACCGAGCATCGACTGAGGGCTCCTCCTCTTCTCACGCTCTTAAAGAAAGTGCACAGAAAGGTCCCCCAACTTCCCCAGTCTGTCTGGTCACGGCCTCCGGTTGTAACGTTCAATTTTAATGTGCAGACTGAGGGCGCAAAGCCATGGCCTCCGTAATCTGCAGGAGTTTAGAACCACACCACAGGGACACTGCTTTGGAATTAGTTATCACTTAGTGGCCTTCAGGAGTCAGTTTTGAATAGTGTAATTAAGTGAGCTTACCTTCCGAGAGCAAAGGTGAACTGCATTGGCAGCTGGGAGAGGGCCAGCCACGGAGTGGGGAAGGGCCCATCTGGGATTCGTCTTCCGGTGGGAGGAAGGGCGAGCCAGCAGGTGCTGGGGCCTTCACAGCGGACTGCCAACCAGGTCCTGAGCAGTCTGTGTCCTCCATGTAGTCGGGGGTGTTTTTTAAAGTGGTACAACCGTGGGACGTGTGTCTTTCTTTTATACAACAAATAAAAAAGTGCCACTACTGGAGGACCCCTGGCTTTGTTAGTCCCTTTCTGCTGGAAATAGAGTTGCTACTGCCTTTATCAGAGCAGAGACGTTTGAAAACAAAACTGAGTAAAACAAGACTCGAGAGAGACATTTTATCGGCACAGTGGAGTTGAATGCCCATTGTTTTCTGTAGGGAAACATAGGGAAACGCAGACTGCAGAGCATGAGAACACCGGACAGTTCTTTGTCATGCGGCTACAGGGGCAGAAAGTTAGACCCTTGGTTATTTTGGTCCAGCTGGTCGGAACCTAGTCGCTTCCCTTAGGAAAATGAACAGTGGTGTGGCTTGAAGTGAAGGGGTGCACTCCCCCTAGTGGTCAAAGGGGTGGGGAGCTGGACCCCATCCCTTGTAATTGGCCAGTTCCAGTCTCCCCCACCCAACCCCGTCTGGAGATGGGGAAGGCGCCCAGAACCTCCACCCTCTACTTGTTCTCTCAGATCCTTGTAAAGTGTTTTTTTGTTCATGAAGGTTTTGTTTTTGTTTTTGCTTTTGCTTTGCCCACCACAAATGCCACAGAAGCAACCGCTCCGGGTCATCACACCTCACAGTCCCAAGTGTGAGCTCGCTCTCTCTCTGCTCTCTGCTTTTCTTACCTAAGTGTTGACAGACTTAATGTCCCACATCCATGTACTGTGTTTCATACCTTCAAATTCTTAGTGAATTCTCAGTGCTGTTAACTAGCTGGGCCAGTTCTTTAATGATCACTCATGTGAAAGATAACAAAGATATGAGTAATAATGTTACAGAACAGAGGCCAAGGTGGGGAGCACAATATACTGTTATTGAAAGGACTCCCCACTAGGTTCACTTGTTCACCACCAGAGGGAAAACATCTCCCAGTGCCAGAAATTTGTGAAAAGGAAAGGAAGTGTTTATTTAAAGCTATACAGACTTAAAGTAGTGATCTAATGTCTTCATTAAAATATCAAATCCTTTCGGATACCCAGAGATGAACACAGTGCTTCCTTCTCCCTCTGCCCTAAACTGGGGTCTTGTATCTCAGGAAAGGAAGCAGATTCAGGCTCCCAACACCATCAGCTGTGTCGTTGGCTAGGGTCAAGCTACGTAGTTCTCTCCTCTGCAAAGCTGTGGGGGCCTCCACCCTGGCCAAAGCTGCGTGGTTCTCCCCTCCACCAAAGCTGTGGGGGTCTGCACTCTGGCAAAACTGCGTGGTTCTCCCTGGTAGAGCTGTGAGGAGGTCGCCACTCTGCCAAAGCTGAGTGGTGGTTCTCTGCTAAAGCTGCATGGTGATTCTCCCTCACAGGGCTGCAGGAGTCCCCACTCTGGCCAAAGCTGCGTGGCTCTCCCCTTTTAATGGCTGCCAAGTCTCGGTTTAAATCCCCGAGCCAATCCTCCTCTGCAGCCCCATTTCCAACTCCTCCCACAATCAGCTACACTTGCCAGCACTCTCATATCCTTCCAGCTTTACTGGGCTGCTATGGTGTATCTGGGCAGGTGTGGCCCCAAGGCATGGAGCCAATCATCTCCAAGCTCTCATGCAGGCACTGTAACCAGGGGAAGTTGCCTCTCATCCTCCTGGCTCAGAGCATGGCCACAGCTACTTAACATATCTATGCAACCAGTTAAAGGTTATAGATATGTTAAATGACCATGCCTGAGCTTAGCTGCAAAGCTGTTGCTATTCAAAACAGTTCTCAATGGCCCTGCTCCATGTGTCCCTTCCCCCAACTCACACCTGTGGGGGGTGAGGACATCCTATATATCTTTCTAATATTTCCTGGATACCTTGAGTTCTGGACCTCATTCCAAATCCCTATTTGGGGCCCCCCCTCTTGGCTGCACCCTGTTACAATAATGCTAAGGAGACTTTTTTTGGGAAAGAGGTTGTATTATATAAAAATAAAAGCATGATGTAATTTCATCAGGCCATTTTGGGGAATAACATAAAATGAAAATTGATAGTATAGACTTCATTAGGTTATAAACCATTACTTCCTTTGTGCTGCGGATTCAAAATACAATTTTCCTTCCCAGAGCTCCACCAGTGCATGTAAATCAGACCACTGATAACGTTCTTTAAAAAAAAATCTCTGAGACTTCTGGCCAAGATGGAGGCGTAGGTAGACACACTGTGCCTCCTGACAACCAAAATAAGGACAACAACAATTTAGAAACAAAATAACACCCAGAACTGACAGAAAACTGAACTGTATGGAAGTCCAACAACCAAGGAGTTGAATGAATGACACATTCATCCAGTCTGGTAGGAGGGATGGAGTCGAGTGGCCAGTAGAGAGGGGCCATGGCAAAAAAAAGTGGTGGCACTGGTTCGCAAGGTAGCAGCTGACAAACCCCAGGTGCCCAAGATGGCAGTGGGCAGACCCCAGGAGCAGGGTGGCAACGGGCAGACCCAGGGAGGCGGCGATTGTGAAGCAGGGCACGGCACACAAGGAGGCTGATGGACTGGGTGGTCCCACATTTGTGTGCAGATAAACCAGGCGAAACTGGGGAGCGAGACAGACCTGGCAACCCAGGGCTCCAGCGCAGGGAAATAAAGCCTCAAAGCACCAATTGAAAACACCTGTGGGGGTTGAGGTGCCTGGAGAAACTCCCAGCCTCACAGGAGAGTTCCTTGGAGAGACCCACAGGGTCCTAGAATGTACACAAGCCCACCCACCC